>BQMB01000923.1:0-192500 GCA_027943415.1 Closterium sp. NIES-67 | reverse complement strand
ACTTCAGAAACGCTTAAGTCCTTGAGATATTTCCAACACTCCCCTTCGTTTCTGGAGTGCTGGAGTGTTCAGATCTGGTGGCGTTTGTTTGCCCGGTTAGGAGCATGCAGTAGTCGAATTTTGCTTTCGCCAATTTCTTCGTCAGATAATCTGCGGCCATTTCTGTCGTCGGGCAGTAACTGAGTTGAAGTCTCCCCTTCGCGATTTCATCCTTGACGAAGAAGTACCGCAGGGCGATGTGCTTGGTTCGATTGGCGAAGCCGTCCTTGTTCGCGATTTTGATCGCAGATTGGTTGTCGCAGAGGAGTGAGAAGGCGGGCAGGGTCGCGATCTTCGCTTCTTCGAGTAACTCTCGTAGGTAGAGTCCTTCCTTGGTCGCAGTACAAAGGGCGATATACTCTGCTTCAGCCGAGGATAGTGCGATTAACTCCTGCTTGCTCGACTGCCAGGAGATAGTTCCGATAGGTTCTAGTCGGTAGATGTAGCCCGTCCTAGACCGTCGATTTTCGCTGTCTCCCGCGTGGTCGGCGTCGACGTATCCGAGTAGTCGTACGGACGGTGTTGTTGCCTTGCTGTAGGTAAGCCCGATCGTCGGCGTGGAGACGAAGTAGAGTAGCGCTCGATTGAGTTCTTCGAGATCTTCCTGTTGCGGATGCTTCAGATGTGTCGCCAGCTGACTCGCACTATAGGATAGGTCGGGTCGGCAGGTTACTGCTGCGAATAGTAGGCAGCCGAGCTTCTGTTGATACTCCTGGATTTGTTTCGCGGGGAGTTTTGTAGAGGCGCTGCCGTTGTTCCCGTAGCGGTAGGGAGTTGGGACCGCAGTCGGTGTTAGAGCGAATTTCTTCGCGACGGTGCTTGAGTACTTTCCAGCGTGTAGGTAGAACGCCGTGTCGTCTTCGACGACGTTCAGTCCTAGGTACTGCGTAACTTCGTCGGACACCGTGAGAGTTAAATCTTCTTTCAGCTCCCCTTCGAACCAGGTGGCGATGTCGGTAGTTGAGCCGATGTAGAGCAGGTCGTCGACGTAGACGATGAGCAGAACATACTCTCTTCCCTTCTGCAGTCGGTACATCCCTTGGTCATGCGGCAGCTGTAGGAAGCCGATTTTTACGAGACGGCTGTGAAGATGCTGCTGCCAGAGCCGCGGGGCTTGCTTGATCCCGTATAGGGATTTTGTCAGTCGGCATATTTTCGTGGGGTCGTCGATGAATCCGTGGGGTTGTTCGACGAAGATCTCAGCGTCCACAGGTGCGTATAGGAACGCATTCGCGACATCGATTTGGCGTAGTGGTAGTGTTTTTGTGGCCGCGACGGCGAGTAGGATGCGTAATGAGGTGTGACGGGAGACTGGGGCGAAGGTTTCTGTGTAGTCGGTTCCGTATCGTTGATCGAAGCCTCGTACGACCCATCGAGCTTTGAATCGTTCGATGGAGCCGTCTGAGTTGGTCTTGATGCGGTACACCCATTTCCCCGAGAGAACGTTCTTCCCGTTGATGCTCGTTGCAGGTACCAGTTTCCATGTTTCTCGGTCTTGCAGAGCTTTTAACTCCTTTTCCATCGCTTTTTTCCATTTTGCCTTATGTTCCCCCCCCAGAGCCTGCGACAAGGTTGAAGGCTCACGCGTAGAAGGCGGCGGCGGATGCTGGACGGAGACCCAGAGGCCTAGAATCTGGAGTCCCGTGGGTGTGTGTCGAGGGGAATTGTCATTCCCGAATAAGCTGCTTCGTCACCGTCTTCGGGGTCAGGTAAGAAATTGGGGCCGATGCGTTCCGAAATATTCGTGTCGACGGGGTGCGGTGTAGCGTAACCTTGGTCGGCGAAGTGGTAAAAGGTGTCGAGGTTGTTGCTATCGAGGGGATTATCTTCATCGAGTGGAACAGGTATGGAACAGAATGGGAGTGGCCGGCAGCTTCCGAGGCTCCAGGTACGTCTTCTTCTGCTGCGTCAGCCTCGGCAGCAGGGTCAGCGAAGGAGCGAAGGCCCGCGAAGCCGTCGGTGGGGTCGTCTGAGTTGGCAATGTTGTCCAGGTAATGCTGCAGCGTCAGTCGCTCGTAGAAGATAACATCACGTGATGCCACCGTATTTTTGTCTTGTATGTCGAGGATCTTCCACGCGTGAAAATGTTTGGCGATGCCGAGGTGTAGTCCCCACCGAGCTCGTTGAGTGAAGCGTCCTGCTCGAGCTGTGTGGGGTCTGTATTGTACCATGCAGCCGAAAACTCGAAGTAATTTTGTGCTGCCCCTTTTTCCCGTCCACAGCAGGTGTGGTGATGCGTTGTTGGGGAGCGATGACGAGGACAACAGGTTGTGCAGGTGGACTGCATGTGTCATCGCGTCTGGCCACAGTGCGTTGGGCAGCCTCATCCCCAGAAGCAGTTTTCTCATCGTCGTCTGCAAGGTCCGGTTCATGCGTTCTGCTACCCCCTGCTGCTGGTGAGCATAAGGCAGAGACACCAGGCGTCGGATTCCCCTTTCCGCGAGATAGGTCCTGAAGCGTTGTGCACCGTCTGACTGGAAACTCTTGAGTTTGGTTCCTGACTCTCGTTCGGCGATTGGAAGCCATGTGGTGAATGCCTCGAAGGCTTGATCGCGCGTTTTGAGATTGAAGTGCCAGACGTATCTGGTTGCGGCGTCGATGAACGTGATGACGTAGTTGAAGTCGGCTTCGGTGTCGTCTCGAGGCATGTTTAGAATATCGCTGTAGACCTTTTCCATCGGAGCGTAAGTGGGTGCGCTTGGATTGTGATGGGCTGGGAAAGGTTGATGAGGAAGATCTGCTTCGGGGCATGTGAAACACCGTGCGCGTGGTCGTCGGAGTTCCTGGCCGCTCGTCGTCAGAAGGGCGTTGCGTTCTAACACTTCTGCTTGGATTGTTTGAAGTATCGTGCTGTTTGCAGGATGTCCGAGACGTTGGTGCCAGATGTCGTCGGGAGCGCGGTGACCGGGCGAGCGGTGGTAGATGTCGGCGTTGGAGAAGAACGCGACGACCGAGGCGGGACTTCGACAAGCTTCTCGTGTGGCGGGCATAAGTTGGTCTGCTTCGGTTGGCTGTCCTCGTGTCGCTGGTGGTGGTACTCGGCTGGGTCCTGCTGCCGATACTGCAGGTGATGGTTTTGCTGGGACACATGCGGGTACTTGTCTTTCTTGTCTGATAACTGCTAATGCTCGTGTTCTTTCTGCTGCAGGTATGGTGTTGGAGTGCCAGAAGCCGTCGCTGTCGAAGTCGGGATCAAGATCTGGCGGATGAGTCCAGGCGGCGAAAGATACGATACCGTCGCTGTCGGCAGTTCCGCGGTCGGGGACGAAGTCCAACACGAAGACACCGGACTTCAGGAGGGCACGACCGATGAAGAGACCGCCCTTCCCGTGGTAAAGTCGGAACTCGTTGGAGAAGGAGTCGCACTCCAGGTGAATCCCCTTAGCCATTAGTTGGCTTACGCTTAATAGGTTGTATCCCAGATTGTCGACGATGAGGACCTTGTTGAGCTGAAGAATAACGTTTGTCTCCATTGATTGTAACTGAACCACGCCTTGTCTATTTGTTTTCAGGTTTTCGTTGTTGGCGACGGTGATGACGACGTCACGGTTGAGGCGTCGCTCGTGTTGTACGAAGCGTCCGGAGGAGCACATGTGCTGACCGCAGCAACTGTCCAAGAACCAGGTGTTCCGCCCGGTGGGTTCGGCGTTAGCGACTGCAGCGTATGTCGGGTTGACCTGAAGTCCTTGCGAGCGCGGCGGCGGGAATTCCTCTTCGTCTGGTGCGTAAGTGGGTGGTGAAGCGGGTGCGCAGTTGTCGATGTGTACCATGCAGTTGATGATGTTGGGTGTTTGTTGTGCAGATGTTGAAGAGCGCCTTGGAGGACTTGCTTGAGTGGAAGCGACTTGTGGGTCTGCTGCACGGTAAACGCGAGGGCGGTTGCAGTTGACCTTGGAGTGCCCGGAAGTCTGACAGTTGTGGCAGAACGGCGGCACGATGGTGAGTCCTCGGTTGTCGCGTTGATCTTGCTTGCTGCGTCGGTTGTAGTTGTTGTCATTTCTTCTTTGAGTGTAGAAGACTAACTGCTGTTGCTTCCTTGGTTGTCTTTCCTCGAACAGATCCATCTCCTGTTGTTCAGCGTGAAGCTCGGCGCAGAGGTGCATCTCCGAAATTCTTCCGTGGGCTCGAAGAAGTGATCGTGTGGTTCTCCATTCAGGCCCGAGCCCGGCGAGGACAAGTGTCACGAAGCTTTCTTCAGTGATCGTTCCTCCGCACCGAAGCAGGCGGTCGCGGAGGGTCTGGCAGCGACTCATATACTGCATCGCCTTTTCCCCGGTCTTCATCTGTATTGTTGTCAGCTGTTGCATGAGTCTGCTTTGTGTCACGCTGTCGTTTGCTTGGTAAAGGCATTTGAGGTGGTGCCATGCGAGCTCCGCGGAGTTTCCATAACTCCGATACGTTCTGATGCTCTGCTGCTCTTGTGGTGACAGGTTTCTCAGGAGTACCGTGTACGCCAGCAGCGACTGATACGTGAAGATCTCTTGTTCCTTCCCAGTGCCGTTGCTTGGGAATGGCAGGGACCCGTTGAAGTATCCCAGAAGATGCGCGGCCTCCATCAGCAGCTCGAACTCGAAGCTCCAGGTAAAGAAGTCGTGTCCGTTGAACGGTGAGGATGTCTGAAGTTTGATCACGTGTGAGAACTGCGCCTGTAAACTTAAGATTTCATTCGGTGTTTGTTGTGAAGCAGCTGCTGTTGGCTGGGCACGGGGGGGCATGAATTCGAACGTCCCCGGCGAAGAATGATAAGGCGCAAAGGTAGGCGCTTGATTGTGTCGCCCGAAGGATGAGTTGTCGAGGCTCATCGGCGCTAATCCCATATTCCCTCCATTGCTCTGTGTTGAGTGCGCAGGTGTCCTTGTCTGCTGCTGCTGATCGAAGTGTGACATGAAGCTGAAGAATCTCTCCATGAGATTCGGGTCCACACTTGAAGAGGGAGACGGGGTCACCATCTCTGGTACTCTTCCCGTTGTTTCTTGAGCAGTCCCGGTCTCTGTCTGCAGTCCTGAGGTGTGCAGACCAGAGTTGCCGTGTTGAGTTTCTTGGGCGCTGGGTGAGCCCGTAGAGACTTTCTTGCCCTTGTTGTCCATGTCTTGTAATCAATGAAGTCGTTGAATTGAGTTGAGTTGCAGGTTGTTGATAGGACGTAGTTGCTGGGAGTTTGGTCTCTGACCAGCTCTCATACCATGTTGGGCTGAGAAAAACCCTTTAGGATCTTTTGCAGAGATTAAGTCCCAGCTGTAAAGACTTGAGACTTGGAGTAGTGCAGCGGAAGTTGAGGCAGTTGAACCCTTGTACTAGTATGTGAGAACAAGTGATTGATTAAAGAAACAAGCATACAGCAATATATAGTAGATAAGAAAGCAGTTGTAGAATACAGTTACAGGAACGGTTTATCGAGTCGCACAGCGACTCGATTGCCGCTTCGGTTACCATCCGTGATGTTGTAACGGTCAGTCGCAACCTCCAGTTGCGACCTTTCGAGTCCTTTCGCATTCTTTGTCCGCCCCCTCGTGTAACCTCCGTTGACTCGCGTGCTCCCCTGTAATCTTCCTCGAGTACAGTGTTACACTTCAGAAACGCTTAAGTCCTTGAGATATTTCCAACAAGTCTGTTAATGCTCTCATCCAGCTTACTAGCCCCGCAGGCAACAAGCACAATGCCCTGCCTCGTATAGTAAGAGGAGCCCCATATAGAGACTACGGTAAATACTTGCTGCCCAGTATCCACACCTCCAGGAGAAACTTGCTTCTCCACCTTCACATATCCTACCAGTATCCTATCCTTTCCCGGCCACTATTCTTCCTTCATCCCTCAGCTGCCACCATGAATGACACCCACCCATTCCCTCCTCTCTCTCACCCCCAATGTTCCTCCTCTTCGGCCCCTCCATTCACCACCAGTCAGTCAGCTTACACTGCTGCTGAGACCACGACTAGCATAGCATACCCTTCTGTTATCAATTCTCAATCAGGTCTATCCAAGACCATTTCACAAACACTATCAGTGTAATCCCCCCCTTGCCACCATCACTTCTCATCCCTCCCTCCTTGGGAACCCAATTCCTCATCCCTTTGTCACTTAGCATCCCCAAGAACCTCTTTCCCTCCCCACCCCCTGCCCCCTTCCAGCCTCACTTTGCAATTGGCTGCACGGCCAGCACCGACCGCACAGCATGCCCGCTGCCAGTCAGCTTGCACTACTAGTCGCACGGCTAGCATGGCGATTGGTTGCACTGCCAGCGCCCCCTTTGCACTGCCAGCGCCCCCTTTGCACTCTCACTTTGCAATCGGCTGCACTGCCAGCACCGACCGCACAGCATGCCCGGCGCCATCTTCCCAAGTCAGGCTCCCAAACGAGAAGCTTCCCGTGGGATTCACCACCGTAATAGCCACCAAAAAGCTCACCGATTTTCCCACGCCTATCGTGAACTGGCTCGGCGTCACCACCACCCGCACGTTCTCCGGAGCTACCACCTTGGCTCGGTACGTGGCCGTCTTCAAGCCCATGTTCGTCACTGTCCGCCGGACCACTACCTGCTTCCTTAGCCGTGACACCGAGATCGACGGCAAGTTCAGATTGTACGCCGGAATTGCTTTCACGGCTTTAATCTTCCACCCCTGCACCTCGGTCAGATTCTGCCCGGCCAAAAAGTTTAGGTAGTCTCCCAGCCCAAGGTTATAAGTCAGCCCGGGGTCGGAAACCTTCGGGGGGTTGACGTGTCCCGACCCGATCTCAAACGGCGTTGCCTTCTCCCCGCCCACAAACCGCCCGATTGGCCTCCCCTTGTTGTTCACATTGCTAGCCGTCGTCATAATAGCCGACATCACCTGCGCCGGCGACCACTTGGGGTGCTTCTGCACAATCAGCGCCGCAATCCCCGCCACGTGCGGCGCAGCCATGGATGTCCCCATCAGCATGTCATACCCCGGCTTCCCTGCGGAGCCTCTGCTGCTGCTTCGGGAGGCGCCCCAGAGGAAGAGGCCCGGGCCAACGACGTCCGGCTTGAGGATGTCATTGGTTGGGCCGGGTACGCGGGGGTCGGAGGAGGGGCTCACCACGGGGCCTTGAGCTGAGAAGGGCGCCACGGCAGGCGCGACCCGGTTGTAGAAGACTGAGAAGGTGGCGGAGTAGGAGGCAACGGGCCTGGGGTGGTGGGGGGTGGGGTGAGGGGGTTGGAAGGGGGTGAGAGGGAGGTTGCGGGTGCCATGCGCGTGTGGAAGACCGAGAAGGTGGCGGCATAGGAGGCGATGGGTCTGGGGAAGGGGAGAAGAGGGGGGGGGGGGGGGGGGAGGGTTTTGGGCGGGGTTAGGGGTTTGGAAAGGAGCGAGAGGGATGTTGCAGGTGCTATGCGCCTGTAGAAGACTGAGAAGGCTTCCATCCGGCTGTGAGCCGCGGGCGTTCCTGCACTGCACTGCACTGCACTGCACTGCTCTGCTCTGCACTGCACTGCTCTGCTCTGCACTGCAATGCTCTGCTCTGCACTGCACTGCACTGCACTCTGCACTGCACTGCACTGCACTGCACTGCTCTGCTCTGCACTGCACTGCACTGCTCTGCTCTGCACTGCACTGCTCTGCTCTGCACTGCACTGCACTGCACTGCGGCAAGAATGTCCACAAGAATGTCCACACAAGGATGTCCACAAGAATGTTTGCATCTAGCACTGACCTTTCCCATCCATCCACCTTGCTGCCTGCCACCCGCATCTCCCCATCTCCTTTTTCCTCTACCCTCCCTTCTCCCACCCGCATTCATGTTTCTTCTCCCACTGCCTTCCTCTCCCCTCTCCTCCCTTCCCCTATCTCAACCCCACCCAGACCCTCGCCCTGACGCCCCCATTTCGCAGCGTATCCCCTTGCATGAAACCATCCACATCCACTCTGCTCACCAACCAACCACCCACACCTCCCCTCCCCCTCCTCCCCTCCCCTTCTACCCCTCACCTCTTTGTCCCTCTCACATATTCCCTTACCTTCTCCGCCTGTTTGATTCCACCCACGTCCATAGGTGACTTTTGAGTCGACTCAAAAAATTCCACCCACGACCATATCCTCCCAACAAGCACACCACACCCTCTCCCTCTCCCCCACCCCTTCCCCTCCCCCTTCCCCTTCTACTTCCACCCCACCCCCATCTCCATCCCCCACCTCCCCCCACCTCCCCGCCCCTCCCCCCCTCCCACCTCCCCCACCCGCTCCCCCCCGTTCCGCTCACCCCTTGGTCGTGCGCATGTACGTGCGCAGCTTCTCCGCCTCTCTGAACCCCAGGTGCAGGATCGGGAGCCTGGCATCGTAGATATCCAGCGTGATGTCGCTGCCGCCCGCCTCGTTCACCAGCACCATCGCCTTGGCGCCCGCCAGCGCCGCCGTGTCCGCCTGCGTGCCGAACGACGCCTGCCCCGCCGTGCACACCAGGATCTTGCCGCCCGCTTTGGTCGAATCAATGGTGCCCGGGAGACACAGCTTCGCCTGGAGGCCAACAAGGGGATACGCAGGGGAAAGGGAGGGGGAGGGGGAGGGGGAGGGGAGGGCGAGAGGGAGGGGGAGGGGGAGAGGGAGGGGGAGGGGGAGGGGAGGGGAAGGGGAAGGAGGAGGTTGAGGGTGAGGGAATGTATGGTGCCAGGGAGATATAGCTTAGCCTGTGGGGGAGGGGGGAAGGGGGAGAGGGGGAGGCAGCGGGGGAGGGATGCAGGCAGTGGGGGAGGCTATGGGGAGAAGAGCATATTGAAACTAGCTTTGCTCCACTCTCTCCTCCCTCCCCTCCTTGCCCTCTCCCCTCCCCTCCTCTCCCCTCCTCCTCTCCTCTCCCCTCCTCTCCCTCTCCCCTCCTCTCCCTCTCCCCTCTCCCTCTCCCCTCCTCTCCCTCTCCCCTCCTCTCCCTCTCCCCTCCTCTCCCCTCCCCTCATCTCCCCTTCCCTCCTCTTCCCTCCTCTCCTCTCCGTCGCTCACATCTCTCTCACCGTGTTGCCACACTGAAAGCATCCAGCACGAGCATCAGCAAGCCTCCACACTCCCGTGCTCCCCACTGCAACCCCACCCCACACTACACCAAATTACACCACACTATACCATACCATGCAACACTACCCTACAGCGAGCTAAAAACATTTATATTTACTTCGCATTCATACCCTACACTCACATCAGCAGCGGTGTTGCCATAAGCCACGGCGTCCTGCGCCAGAACCAGCGCGACCCCCCGCACCTTCCGCGACCCCGTGCCAAAGCCCGCGCCCCACAGGTTCGCGCCCGTGCTCAGCCGCAGCTTCGACGTGTAGTGGCGGTCCGTGGAGCTGACGGGGGGGGGAAGGGGGGAGGGAGGGGGGGATGGGGGGAATCGTGTGGGGAGGAGGAAGAGGGGGAGGGGAAGAGGAGGATGAGCGCGTGGATCAACGGGTCCGACGGATGGCAGTGGGCATACTATCCGCGCAAGTGCCCTTGTAGGGGCATGGGCATTGGGCATCAGCCATGGGTGTGTGACATTTGTCCACATGGCATTGCCATTTGTCGGGAGGGGGAGTCAGGGGGGGGGGGGGAGGGAGGGGGCAGTGCAGCACAGCAGCATAGCACGCGCGGAATCGCGCACCCTCAAACACCCCCACCTTGCTCCGCGGGGAGGTAGAAGGGCGAGAAGGGCGAGATGGTGCGGCAGATGGACGACGTCAGGGCATGCATGAGGGGAAGCGCGCACACACAGGCGCGCGCACAAGCACGCGCACAAGCACGCGCACAAGCACGCGCACAAGCACGCGCACAAGCACGCGCACAAGCACGCGCACAAGCACGCGCACAAGCACGCGCACAAGCACGCGCACAAGCACGCGCACAAGCACGCGCACAAGCACGCGCACAAGCACGCGCACAAGCACGCGCACAAGCACGCGCACACGCACACGCACACGCACACACCTTGCTCCGACGGTGAGGTAGAAGGGCGAGAAGTGCATGATGGTGCGGTAGATGGACGACGTCAGGGGCGGCGGGCCGTTGTTGCCGCCCGCGCACACCACCACGATGCCCGCCTGGGGGGGACGGGGGGGGCGGGGGAGAAGAATGCGCGGGTTAGTTCCGCCCGCGCACACCACCACGATGCCCGCCTGGGGGGGAGCATTCAAGTGGGTAGGGAACCGGGAGGGAGGGGCGGAACGGCGGAACGGCGGAACGGCGGAACGGCGGAACGGCGGAACGGCGGAACGGCGGAACGGCAAAGGTAAGTACCTGATTGGCGTAGAGGAAGTTAGTATCGTCGAAGTACCCAGCATACGGATTAACTCCTCCCAGCGACATACTAATCACATCCACGCCGTCCGAGACCGCCGCGTCGATCGCCGCGTCGATATCCACGCTAGAAGCCGACCCGCTACTGTCCCCCTTCGCCTTCCAAAACACCTTGTACACCGCGAGCCGCGCGCGCGGCGCCATGCCGCTCGTCGAGCCGATCGCCTGCCGCCGGTTGTTCACGGCCTTAACCCCCCCGTTCCCCGCCGCGGCGCTCGCGCACCACGAGCCGTGCCCGACGGAGTCCCTTGGCGACAGGTAGTCCTGCGTGCTGTCGACCGCGCCGCGGTAGCGCACGAACCCGCCGTTAAACGCGCGCGCTCCGATGACCTTGTTGTTGCAGCGGGGGAAGTCCGGCGCGGTCTGGCAGCGGCCGTTCCACTGCGATGGCGCCGCGGAATACGCGGTTGAGATCTGAAGGGGGGGTAGGGGGGTTAGGGGGGTAGGGGGGGTGGGAGAGGAGAACGGGGGGAGTGCGCGGGAGTGGGGAAGGGGGAGAGGAAAGCTGGGATTGGTGCGCAGAGACACACGTGTGCGGATGAATGCGCAGGCATGCGCGCATTCTCCACCAACTTCGCATACCCTACCCGTTCAGATTCACATCCCCCTCCCCCTCCCCCTCCCCCTCCCCCTCCCCCTCCCCCTCCCCCTCCCCCTCCCCATCCCCCTCCCCATCCCCCTCCCCCTCCCCCTCCCCCTCCCCTCCCCCTCCCCATCCCCCTCCCCCGCTACTCACGTTCCCGGTCGCCCCGTCAGCGAACGACGGGTGCTCCATCCAGATCCCGCTGTCGATCACGCCGATCACCACGCCGCGCCCCGCGCTCTTCTCGCCGCCGTTCGCGCGCCACAGCGACGCGGGCAGCTTTAAGAAGCTCGGCGAGTGCGTGGTGAGCGGCTTCACCTCGAATGCCGGCGTCACGCGCTCCACGGCGGGGTGCTTTCTCAGTCTTTCCGCCTCCGCTGGCGAGAGCATTGCCGCGAAGCCGTTGCTCACGAAGGTGAACCTGGCGGGGGGCGGGGAGGAGGGGGGGGGAGGGAGGGAGAAGAGGAGGGGAGGGGAGGGGAGGAGAGGGGAAGGGAGAAGAGGGGGGAAAGGGGAGGGGAAAGGGGAGGGGAAAGGGGGGAGACGGTGAACAGGAGGGAGGGGTGGTGAAGGAATGCGGACGAGTTGACGGACTGCGAGAAGTGGGACGACGGGCGTGAGAAACGCGAGCAAGGGTGATAGACTCCCCCCAATTTCCTTCCACCCCAACCACCTCGCGGTAAGAAATGCGGCCGCCTCGATTCTCTTCGCTCCCGTCCCAGAGTCTTCTGCTTCTGCCCAGAGTCACTTCACCCCCTCTCTTCTACCCTCTCTCTCCTCTTCTCTCTCCCCTCGCTCCTCTCTCCCCTCGCTCCTCTCTCCCCTCGTCTGCCCCGCCCTTACTTGTACACGATATTCTCGGGATCCACGCCCACGTCCGTCGCGATCTGCCCCTGCTGCCACTGCAGGTAAGTCGAGAACTGCCGCACTTGCGCCGACCTCATGTTCACCTTCGGCGCGCGCTGCATCCGCGCCTCCCCCTCCGCCGCCGCTCCGCTTCCCCCTTCCGCTCCCCTTCCGGCGCCGGTCACGCTGGCGCTGCTCAGCGCCGCCGCTTCCGCCGTTTCCGCCATGGCGGAGGAGGGCGCGGAGAGCGTTGTCGAGAGCATGTTGTATTCGTTGCCGTAAAACCCGGGGGCCGTGGCGGCGTATCCGCTGATGCCGCCGCGGTAGGCGAGCACTGGCGGCGCGGAACGTAGGCGGACGTTGTACAGCGACGACGACGACGATGATCCAGATGACTTCTTTTGAGTCTGAGTCGACTCAAACGTCATCTCGTTGAGCAGCGACGACGACCCATCACCATATTTATCGGCGGTCACCGCCACAAGAACTTTACTCAGTACAAGAGCATTGAGTAGAAGCACACTCAACTGCAGCAGCGCCGAGCGGAAAAGGGCGGCTCTCCGACAGGTCTCGCGACGACGCGCAGCCATGGCTGACAGTGTCCTAGAACTAGCTCGCTTATCTTCCGTAGAACTGAGTTGCGAGCGGCAGCACGAGCGAAAGAGGATGGATTCGGGAGAGGTTAGCGGCGACCGAGAGTCTCGGGTTGCGGAGAGGAGAAGGGGATTTCTTTCAGGAGGTTAGGGGCGCCTCGACGACTCACTCTGCTGCGCGCTCGCTTTCAGGGGTAACTAGCAGCGAGCCATTTGGCTGGACGCGCTGTGCGAAAGGTTGCGCGAATGGTTACTAGTTTCGTGGGTTCGCTGCCCTCGCGCGCTCAACATCGTTGAGGGCAGTAACGTGGGGGCAGAGAAGAGCCGAGCGCAGAGCGACTTGATGGGGGTGCGAAAAAGGCCACGGTAAATAATGCGCTGGAGAGAAGTCGAACGGTTGTGAGGGTTATGACGTGGGCAGGCGCGGTGGCGGTATGCTCGACTCGGCAACTATGGCTCGTTGTAGCAGACTATACGCGTGGGTGAGGCCACGTGGTTAGGCGGCTAGCGTAACGGGCTGAGGACGCTGAGGATGCCGAGGATGCAGAAGTGGAGGGACGTGAGAAGAGAGAGCATACGCTATGTGGTGAGGTCTAGAGGTTGGGCTCGGTCGGTAAACGGAAAACGAATCTGCAGAGGACCGAGTGTGACCTCCGTGCACGATTGAGGGAAGGTGGAGCTGGCGGGGAGAGAGGGAGGAGGGGGAAGGTGCAGTCGACCCTGGTCCGGTCAGGCTTGGGTGTGCTCACTACTATGACCGACAAGCCAGGTATGAAGGCGCGTTTGACAATGGAGGCAGGAAGGTATCTAAGGCGTGGCTCGCAGTACGCACGGACGCAGGCGGGTCGTTGAAGGCTCTGAAGCAGACAAGGATGTTTGAGGGAGGTATCAATGGGGGAGAGAGAAGGGGCACACAGCAGTGACGGTTTGAATTTCGTGCGGGTTAGCTTGTGCTGGCATGGTAGCTTGGCGGCTGTGTCGGCCGGCCGGTGGATCAGCCGCGCCGCGTGAGAGAGGCTCGGATCAGTTTGGTTGGAGGTAGGCAGAGGCGTGAGGCGCAAGTAGGTGTGACGATGGGTGAGGCAGGCAAGTGACCGCACGGGAGGGAATACCACCCAGTCTGTTTCGCAAGTGAGTAGCGAGAGGCAGGAAGGCAGGGTAAAACTGGTCATACGGCGATGGAGGGGCAGCGGGGTGGAGCCAGGTGCGTAAATCGATCTGGAAAGCATGCTGTGGGAAGGAGAACAACTGCCGGCTCTGTTCTGACTGTTCCTGCTGCTGCTGAATGTTGGAAATGGGCTCGCGGCTCGGTGACCGCGCTTCGATGCGAGATGGTTGGGGCGCGGACGGAATTCCAAGGCGAATTCGAATTCGGTCAGCCAAAGCACCCCCAGTAGCGAAGCACATGACTCTGACAGGCTCGGGCCTTTTCAGAGGCTCCTGCAGTAATTATCTGATTGCACAACAAATTCCGAGTCGTGCCCGACGCGATAGACTCCAATGGCCCGCGGTGCGCCAGGAGAATGAGCCAAACTCGGTACACAATATCCTGTTATTAGCCTTACGGTCAGAGATTAGATCCTTAAAGCTAAGAAAATAAGTTTTAACATATGGCGGGCCGGAGTGGGGGTGGGGGGGGCACCCTGGGTTCGTAAGGAGTTCGATCCTGTTCATTCGCCGGAGTAGCACAATACCAATCACTATCTCACTGCCATGCACACAAGTTGGGTGCGTAATATTGCACACAACAAATGGTCAAGTTTTGAAAAGTTTTGCCAAACGGTTCATCAAGATCACAAGTACCTGTAATATCGAAAGTTTGCCAAACCTTTTACAGAAACTAGTAATATTCATGTGAAAAGCACAACTGCACACATGCAAAGCCCACGCACACCAGATAAAAACCCACCCTTCAAACAAGGGGGGTATACATAATTATTGTGATATAATTGATACTTAGCATTACTGTAAGTCGATTAAGTGTAGTTAGTGTCGAATCCTACTGTAGAAGATGTTGGAAATATCTCAAAGGACTTAAGCGTTTCTGAAGTGTAACACTACACTCGAGGAAGATCGCAAACGGGTACGCGAGTCAACGGAGGTTACACGAGGGGGGCGAACAAAGAACGCGAAAGGACCCGAAAGGTCGCAACTGGAGGTTGCGACTGACAGTTACAGCATCGCGGATGGTAACCGAAGCGGCAATCGAGTCGCCTGTGCAACTCGATAACCGCTCCTGCAACTGTATTCTACAACTGCTTTCTTATTTCCTATATATTGTTGTATGCTTGTTTCTTCAATCAATCACTTGTTCTCATATACTAGTACAAGGGTTCAACTACTCAACTTCCGCTGCACTACTCAAGTCTCATTCTACAACTGGGACTTAGTCTCTGAAAAGATCCTAAGGGCTTTTATCAGCCCAACATGGTATGAGAGCTGGTCAGAGACCAAACTCCCAGCAACTGCGCTCTATCAACAATCTGCAACTCAACTCAATTCAACGACTTCATTGATTACAAGACATGGACAGCAAGGGCAAGAAAATCTCTACAGGCTCACCCAGCGGCCAAGAAACTCAACACGGCAACTCTGGACTACACGCCTCAGGACTGCAGACAGAGACTGGGACTGCTCAAGAAACAACAGGAAGAGCACCAGAGATGGTAACTCCATCACCCTCTTCAAGCGTGGACCCCAACCTTATGGAAAGGTTCTTCAGCTTCATGTCGCACTTCGACCAGCAGCAGCAGACAAGGACACTTGCGCATTCAACACAGAGCAATGGAGGAAACATGGGATTAACGCCGATGAGCCTCGACAATTCATCGTTCGGGCGACACAATCAAGCGCCTACCTTTGCGCCTTATCACTCTTCACCGGGGACGTTCGAGTTCATGCCGCCCCGTGCCCAACCAACAGCAGCTGCATCACAACAAACACCAAACGAGATTTTAAGTCTCCAGGCGCAGTTTTCACATGTGATTAAACTGCAGACATCATCACCATTCAACGGACACGATTTCTTTACCTGGAGTTTCGAGTTCGAGCTGCTGATGGAGGCTGCGCATCTCCTGGGATACTTCAACGGGGTCCCTGCCATTCCCAAGCAACGGCACTGGAAAGGAGCAAGAAATCTTCACGTATCAGTCGCTGCTGGCTTATACAGTTCTCCTGAGAAACCTGTCACCACAAGAACAGCAGAGCATCAGAACATACTGGAGCTATGGCAACTCCGCAGAACTCGCATGGCATCACCTCAAGTGCCTCTATCAAGCAAACGACAGCGTGACACAAAGCAGACTCATGCAACAATTGACAACAATACAGATGAAGACCGGAGAAAAGGCGATGCAGTATATGAGTCGCTGCCAGACCCTCCGCGACCGCCTGCTTCGGTGCGGAGGAACAATCACTGAAGAAAGCTTCGTAACGCTTGTCCTCGCCGGGCTCGGGCCAGAATGGAGAACCACACGATCGCTTCTTCGCGCCCACGGAAGGATTTCGGAGATGCACCTCTGCGCCGAGCTTCACGCTGAACAACAGGAGATGGACCTGTTCGAAGAAAGACAACCAAGGAAGCAGCAGCAGTTAGTTTTCTACACTCAACGAAGGAACGACAACAACTACAATCGACGCGGCAAGCAAGATCAACGCGACAACAGAGAACTTACTTTCGTGCCGCCGTTCTGCCACAACTGCCAGACTTCCGGGCACTCCAAGGTCAACTGCACACGCCCTCGCGTTTATCGTCCAGTAGACCCACAAGTCGCTTCCACTCAAGAAAGTCCCCCAAGGCGATCTTCAACATCTGCACAACAGACACCAAACATTATTAACTGCATGGTACACATCGACAACTGCACACCCGGATCACCACCCACTTACGCACCAGACGAAGAAGAGCTCCCGCCACCGCGCTCACAAGGACTTCAAGTTAATCCAACATATGCCGAATCCACCGGGCGCAACACCTGGTTCTTGGACAGCTGCTGCGGTCAACACATGTGCTCTTCGGGACGCTTCGTGCAACGAGAGAAACGACTCAACCGCGACGTCATCATCACCGTCGCCAACAACGAAAACCTGAAAACAAACAGACAAGGCGTGGTTCAGTTACAATCCATGGAGACAAACGTCATACTTCAGCTCAACAAAGTCCTCATTGTCGACAACTTGGGATACAACCTACTAAGCGTAAGCCAACTAATGGCCAAAGGGATTCACCTGGAGTGCGACTCCTACTCCAACGAGTTTCGACTTTACCACGGGAAGGGCGGCCTCTTCATCGGTCGTGCTCTCCTGAAGTCCGGCGTCTTCGTGTTGGACTTCGTCCCCGACCGCGGTACTGCCGACAGCGACGGTATCGTGTCGTTCGGCGCCTGGATACACCCGCCGGATCTTGATTCCGACTTCGACCCTGACGGATTCTGGCACTCCAACACCATACCCGCAGCAGAAAGAACACGAGCATTAGCAGTCATCAGACAAGAAAGACAAGTACCAGCAAGTGTCCCTTCCCAACCATCACCTGCAGTCGCAGCAGCAGGACCCAGCCGAGTACAACCACCAGCGATCCGAGGATCACCAACCGAAGCAGACCAGCTTATGCCCATCACACGAGAAGTCTGTCGAAGTCTCGCCACAGTCGTCGCGTTCTTCTCCAACACCGACATATACCACCGTTCGCCCGGCCATCGCGCTCCCGACGACATCTGGCACCAACGCCTCGGGCACCCTGCAAATAGTACAATACTACAAACCATCCAAGCCGAAGTATTAGAACGCAACGCCCTCCTAACAACAAGCGGCCAAGAACTTCGACGACCACGCGCACGGTGCTTCACGTGCCCCGAAGCCGATCTTCCCCACCAGTCCTTTCCATCTCATCACAACCCAAGCGCACCTGCATACGCACCGATGGAAAAAGTCTACAGCGATATTTTAAACATGCCTCGAGAAGACACAGAAGCAGACTTCAACTATGTCATCACGTTCATCGACGCAGCAACCAGATATGTCTGGCACTACAATCTCAAGACGCGCGACCAAGCGTTCGACGCCTTCACAACATGGCTCCCCATCGCCGAACGAGAATCAGAAACCAAGCTCAAGAGCTTCCAGTCAGACGGTGCACTGGAATACCAGTCACAACGCTTCAGGACCTATCTGGCGGAAAGAGGAATCAGACGCCTGGTGTCTCTGCCATACGCTCACCAGCAGCAGGGGGTCGCAGAACGCATGAACCGGACCTTGCAGACGACGATGCGAAAGCTGCTCCTTGGGATGAGGCTGCCCACCACACTGTGGCCAGACGCGATGACCCATGCAGTTCACCTGCACAACCTGTTGTCCTCGTCATCGCTTCCCAACAACGCATCACCGCACCTCCTGTGGACACGAAAACGGGGCAGCACAAAATTACTTCGAGTTTTCGGCTGCATGGTACAGTACAGACCCCACACCGCCCGAGCAGGACGCTTCACTCAACGAGCTCGATGGGGACTACACCTCGGCATCGCAAAACATTTTCACGCATGGAAAATCCTCGACATACAAGACAAAAATACAGTGGCATCACGTGATGTTATCTTCTACGAGCGACTGACGCTGCAGCATTACCTGGACAACATTGCCAACACACAAGACCCCACCGACGGCTTCTCGGGACTTCGTTCCTTCGCCGACCGTGCTGCCGAGGCTGACGCAGCAGAAGAAGACGTACCTGGAGCCTCGGAAGCTGCTGGACCACTACCTTTCTGTTCCGTACCTGTTCCACTCGATGAAGACAATCCCCTCGATAGCAACAACCTCGACACCCTTTACCACTTCGCTGACCAAGGTTATGATACACCCCACCCCGTCGCCACGAATGTTTCAGAACGCATCGGCCCAAACTTCTTACCTGATCCAGAAGACGGTGACGAAGCAGCCTATTCCGGGAATGACAATTCCCCTCGACACACACCAACGGGACTGCAGATACTCGGCCTATGGGTCTCCGTCCAGCATCCGCCGCCGCCATCCCCGCGCGAGCCCTCGACTCTGTCGCAGGCTCTGGGGGGGGGAACATAAGGCGAAATGGAAGGAGGCGATGGAAAAGGAGTTAAAGGCTCTGCAAGACCGAAATACATGGAAGCTGGTACCTGCAACAAGCATCAACGGTAAGAACGTCCTCTCGGGAAAATGGGTGTACCGCATCAAGACCAATGCGGACGGTTCCACCGAACGATTCAAAGCTCGATGGGTCGTACGAGGCTTCGATCAACGATACGGAACCGACTACACAGAAACCTTCGCCCCAGTCTCCCGTCACACCTCCCTGCGCATTCTACTCGCCGTCGCGGCCACGAAGGAACTACCACTACGCCAAATCGACGTCGCAAATGCTTTCCTGTACGCACCTGTGGATGCTGAGATCTTCGTCGAGCAACCCCACGGATTCATCGAAGACCCCACGAAAGTATGCCAACTGATAAAATCTCTATACGGGATCAAGCAAGCCCCGCGGCTCTGGCAGCAGCATCTTCACGGTCGCCTCGCAAAAATCGGATTCCTACAGCTACCACATGACCAAGGGATGTACCGACTGCAGAAGGGAAGAGAGTATATCCTACTCATCGTTTACGTCGACGACCTGCTCTATATCAGTTCCACTACCGACATCGCCACCTGGTTCGAAGGGGAGCTGAAAAGGGACTTGACACTTACGGTGTCCGACACAGTGACCCAGTACCTAGGACTAAATGTCGTCGAAGATAACTCGGCGTTCTACCTACACGCTGGAAAATACGCAGGCACTGTCGCGAAGAAATTCGGTCTAACGCCGACTACGGTCCCGACTCCCTACCGCTACGGGAACAACAGCAGCACCTCCGCAAAACTCCCCGCGAAGCAAATTCAGGAGTATCAGCAGAAACTCGGCTGCCTACTATTCGCAGCAGTAACCTGCCGACCCGATCTATCTTATAGCGCGAGCCAACTGGCGACGCACCTGAAGCAGCCGGAATAAGAAGATCTCGAGGAACTCAACCGGGCACTACTCTACTTCGTCTCCACGCCGACGACCGGGCTTACCTACAGTAAAGCAACTACATCGTCCATACAACTACTCGGATACGTCGACGCCGACCACGCGGGAGATAAAGGAAATCGACGATCGAGAACGGGCTACATCTACCGACTAGAACCTATCGGGACTATCTCCTGGCAATCGAGCAAGCAGGAACTAATCGCACTATCTTCGGCTGAAGCAGAGTATATCGCCCTCTGTACTGCGACCAAGGAAGGACTCTACCTACGAGAGTTGCTCGAGGAAGCGAAGATTGCGACCCTGCCCGTCTTCTCACTCCTCTGCGACAACCAATCTGCAATCAAAATCGCGAACAAGGACGGCTTCGCCAACCGAACCAAGCACATCGCCCTGCGGTACTTCTTCGTCAAGGATGAAATCGCGAAGGGGAGACTTCAACTCAGTTACTGCCCGACGACAGAAATGGCCGCAGATGATCTGACGAAGAAATTGGCGAAGGCAAAATTCGATTACTGCATGCTCCTGACCGGGCAAACAAACGTCACCGGATCTGAACACGCCAGCACTCCAGAAACGAAGGGGAGTGTTGGAAATATCTCAAAGGACTTAAGCGTTTCTGAAGTGTAACACTACACTCGAGGAAGATCGCAAACGGGTACGCGAGTCAACGGAGGTTACACGAGGGGGGCGAACAAAGAACGCGAAAGGACCCGAAAGGTCGCAACTGGAGGTTGCGACTGACAGTTACAGCATCGCGGATGGTAACCGAAGCGGCAATCGAGTCGCCTGTGCAACTCGATAACCGCTCCTGCAACTGTATTCTACAACTGCTTTCTTATTTCCTATATATTGCTGTATGCTTGTTTCTTCAATCAATCACTTGTTCTCATATACTAGTACAAGGGTTCAACTACTCAACTTCCGCTGCACTACTCAAGTCTCATTCTACAACTGGGACTTAGTCTCTGAAAAGATCCTAAGGGCTTTTATCAGCCCAACAGAAGGTAAGTCCGTAGGATGACGTCAGCAAATAGCGCTCCTCATAGGACAGTCGTTTCAGTCACGCGAACAGTCGCACCTCTTCATTATCATCTAGGGCGCATAGCGCGATAGTGACGAACATGTACATTAGCGAATATGTACTTTTCGTAGAATTATAAATACTTGTTAGGTCTTTTCATTATCAACTTTGATTACCCACAAGTTCACATACTCAGGTTATTCAACCTTGACCTTTATATTTTACAAGACTTCCGCTGTCTTACTAGTCTACCATTCCAGCAAAGATCCTGGACCAACACTTGAGGGTTTGCCAAGTGTTCGTCTTTATAGTTTTGTACTTAGTCTACTATAACACCAGACGATTTATTTAATGGTATGAGAGCTATCTGGAATTAAGACTACCTTCAACTATGACTGGTTCATCACCAGCACCATCTGCTGGATCAGCTACTGGGACTACTGGAGCACATGTCTCCACTACCGCCGCTGGTCTCTCAGCCTCTGGGCACTTTCCACCAGCCTACGCTAATATCGGTATGCAACAGCAAAAACCGCCTTCTCTGAATACTCCAGGTGCTCCATCGATTGCACCTGCAACGCAACAGCAACAATCACAGACATCAGCACATCAACAAGCATCAGTACAGCCACCAGTTTCAACGCAATCGATTTCATCTGCGTTCAGTGGAATGAGCCTTGACGGCTCAAGTTACATGCGTGGAGCTACAGCTCCAAGTACTGGTTCGTTCGCTTTCTCACCTTTCGTACAGCAGCCGCAGTCGCAGCAGTTTCAGCATCCTTTCTATATCTTCGGTCGTTCCCCTGCTCAGCAACAACAACAGAAGTATCAGCAACCACAGCCAGTACAGCAACAGCAACAGCAACAACAGCAGCAACAACAACAACATCAACAGCAACAGCAACAACAGCAACAGCCCGGCATTGTTTTTCAGCCTCAAAATTTACTTAACAGTACTCAGATCAAGACAACCGTACCTTTTAATGGTGTTGACTTCTACTCTTGGAGCTTTGAGTTTGAGCTCCTAGCGCAGTCCGCTGGGCTATGGCCGTTCTTCACTGGCGAGTTTACGTATCCTGTCGTGGGAACACAACTGGACCAGCAGAGTTTCTTGCACGCCTCTCTCGGAGCGTATACAGTTCTTGTACGGAACTTGTCGCCGAAGGAGCAGCTCGGCGTTCGATCATTTCACTCAAGTTTCACCCCAGCTGAAACTGCATGGAACCATCTGAAAGGGGTATACATGGCAAAAGATACGATAACAGTGAGTAAAATACGTTTGCAGCTGACAAGTGTGCAGATGATGACAAATGAAAACGTCATGGACTACGTTAACCGCGTCCGTACATTACGTGACCAACTGGAGAAGAGCGGAGGATACTTCCCTCGTGAGATGTATCTCACTGTCCTTCTTGCTGGTCTTGGGCCCGAATGGCGACAGACGCGCGCCTTCCTGCGCATGAATCCCAACCTCTCCGAAGCTGAAATTTCATCTTATCTTCAAGCAGAGCAGTAAGATCTTGACCTGCAGTCACAACGCAACCAGAAACAGGGGGGTTCATTTAAGTTTTTACTCCAATCCAGAAACACAGCATCGACATCCACCAAAGTATCCGTTCTGCCATTTCTGTAAGAAACCAGGACATACCAAAATTGTCGCAGCCGTCATCAAAATCGTCGCAATACTTCGTAGCCGTATCAACGATCGCAGCAGTTACCGAAGACACAACAGCCACAGCAGCAGTTAACGTCTCAGCAGCAGCAGATGCCAAAACCGCCGCAGAATCCATCAACATCGCAGCATCGCCCGCCGGTCTTTGCATCTGCCACAACAGGAAAAGGAGTTTTCGGATGTGTTACAACAGTTGATGTTTCAGAAACAGATTTCGAGACACGACTTGAAGAAACCACAAGTGCTGAAGGCATTCCTTTACCTCAAGTTTACGCTAACCTCGCTCGTATAATTTAAGGTCCAAATACCTGGTATCTCGACAGTTGCTGCGGATGGCACATGTGCTCAGCAGAAACAAGCTTCATCACTAATCAGCGCCCACTTCGTCGTCCGATACCTGTCACAGTCGCAAACGGACAACGATAATGGCACGATCAGTTGGCAGTGTCATGCTCGAATCTATCGACACGGGATACTCACTTCATGTTACGAATGTTCTTATCGTCACTGGTCTTGGCTTCAACCTTCTTTCCACGGCTCAACTCCTAGCACACAAAATCCGCACACAAGGAAATTGTGAGACGATGGATCAAGAGCTCTGGCACAGTACAACTAATACCTACCTTGGTCGTGCTGCCACTCAACATGGCGTATCGGTACTTCAGTTCGCAGCACAGGGAACTTCTGGTGATTCTGAACGCTTCCTTGCACTTGGTCCCTGGGATCATCCCGAAGAAACAGATTATCAAAACGTGGATATTGACTTTCGAGCAACTTCAGTACCAACATCTTCTCGAACAGCAGCCGCCGTACTTACCGCGTTGGATACCTGGGAATTCAACACCGCCGATGAAAGAGCCACCGCGTGGGGAACGTTTTATAATACCCGTGCAGCCTTCCAAGGAACTCCAGCACCACTTTGGGGAGAAATAAGTGGTCTTGCAACCGATGAACCAGACGTCATTGAGGAAGCAGAACAGAAAGCAGTAGCTGAGTAGCCGAGTCCAACAGTAGCTGTCGCCGAAACACCTGCCACGATATCAACAGAAGCAGTATCAAAAGTTGCAATCACAACTGTAGCCGCACCCACGACTGTTCCATTACCACTTACACGTTTCGTTGAGGGAGATGTTGACCGCTCACCAGCGCTATCTCCTTTTCTTATTTCTTCTTTTTATACTAACTCCGACTTCTACATGCGATCATCAGGACACAAAGCATCAGCAGACATATGGCATCAGCGGTTAGGACATCCATCACAGGGAATACTTAATCATTCAATCCGAGCAGCAGTTCTTGATAAGAATAGTCTACTTTTACCTGACGGCACGGAGATGAAGCCACAGTCTCGTCCGACGGTTTGCACCACTTGTCCAGCTGCCAACCTTACGCACGATCCGTTTCCAAGTCATTTTCCCGGCTCAACCCGTTATCAACTGATGCAGAAAGTCTACAGCGACATACTCAACTTGTCTGAAGCATGACCTAAAGACGAGAAGTATGTGATAACCTTCATTGAAGCGTCTACACGATATGTCTGGACAGCTAACTTACCTGCGTGCCATCTTGCTCACTCTGTCTTCGTCGCATGGCTCGCTGTCGCTGAACGAGAGTCAGGAGTGAAACTGCAACAATTTCAGAGCGATGGTGCAGGGGAGTACACCAGCAACACTTTCACAGACTACCTTCAAACACTCG
Organism: Closterium sp. NIES-67; assembly: GCA_027943415.1. Lineage (NCBI taxonomy): Eukaryota > Viridiplantae > Streptophyta > Zygnematophyceae > Desmidiales > Closteriaceae > Closterium > Closterium sp. NIES-67. The sequence goes on along the minus strand of BQMB01000923.1, from coordinate 168,738 downwards.
GCATCAAACAGAAGCAGTCTCTGCCGCATGCACACCAACCGATGGGGGTAGCACAAATGGTGAACAGAACTCTGCAGGAGAAGGAGCGTGCTCTGCTGACGCATGCAGCACTTCCACCGCATTTTTGGCCGTATGCGATGGACCACGCCGTGCTGTTACACAATCTTCTTTCTTCAACGTCCCTGCAGTGGACACGTACAGTGGGAAGCACAAAACTTTTACGAGTTTTCGGGTGTGTTGTACAGTTTCGTCCTCCAACCGCAGCACTCGGAAAATTTTCCGAACGGGCAAAATGGGGGGTACATCTCGGCATCGAAAAATAGTATCACGCGTGGAAGATTTTGGATCTTCGCTCCCATCAAATCGTTCCATCACGTGATTGTCTTTTCTATAAAAGACTCATCTTGCCCGTTTTTCGTGCGCACCAGGCAGCAGCTGCCAACCCCGCCAGGCTGTTCGAAGGCTCGCGTGCGTTTGCCACTGACGAGGCCGAAGCTGATGTACAGGACGAGGATGTTTCTGAAGCATCCGAAGCTGCCGCAACTGACATTCCCGAACCTGTCACATCGACCGGCATACCTGAATTCATTCCTCGTGCAGATGCTAACCAGGATGATGTTCGCGAAGTTCATCTCAGTTACGAACGCGATCGCCAACAGCAGCCTATGCCCGTTGTCTCCGACGAAGCAGTCCGTGTTACACCTGACGAAATTGGGGGGGAAGAAGGACCAGAAGAAAATTTCGCAGTTGCAAACGAAGAACGTCCGCGCTTTACAGAAACAGGATTACAGATACTGGGGTTCGCAGTCGCAGTACAGTACAACGACAGTAAGATACCTGAACCGAAAACCATCCGACAAGCTCTTACGAGTCCTCACCGAGAAAAATGGCGCAAAGCCATGGACAAGGAGCTAGCAGCACTCAAGAATCGTGGCACATGGGATTTAGTACCGACTTCAGAGGTCAAAGGGAAGAAGGTACTTACCGGAAAATGGGTCTTCCGCGTCAAGACTAATGCAGATGGGTCGATTGAAAAGTTCAAAGCTAGATGGGTCGTCCGCGGATTTGAGCAGACTTACGGCATCGACTATGAACTAACCTTTGCTCCTGTCGGCCGACATACAAGTGTTCGGATTCTTCTTTGTGTCGCCGCCTGCCGTAATCTACGTCTTCGCCAAATCGACGTGTCGAATGCATTTCTCTATGCACCCGTCGACGCACTCATCCTGGTAGAGTACCCGCATTCTTATACTACTAACCCACCGAGCGTTTGCCGTCTACGAAAATCCCTGTACGGCATTAAACAGGCACCACGGCTCTGGCAGCAGTATCTTCACTCGCAGCTGATCATTGCTGGATTTTGACAGTTACCGTATGATCAGGGAATGTATCTACTGACCGACGGCAGCAACTACATTTTACTCGTTGCCTACGTCGACGACATCCTATTTGTCAGTACTACCGATTCCCTCGCTGTTATCTTCATACTGAAACTACAGAAAAATCTACAGATTACCGTATCCGCAACAGTCTCACAGTTTCTTGGTCTGAACATTACCTGTTCACCAACGACTATTCATCTCACCGCTTCAAAATACGCAGCAACTCTCGCTGCCCGCTTCAACCTCACGCCTACTACTGTCTCTACACCGTACCGCTCACTACCGACTGACTACAAAACGAACACTGCACTGTTAAGTTCAACTGGTTTACAGATCTATCAGCAGCAGTTAGGCTGTCTACTCTTCGCTGCTGTCACTTGTCGTCCTGATCTAGCCTACGCGGCCAGTCAGCTCGCTCAGTTCCTACGCTGTCCTGAGGAAGAGCATCATCTTGATCTTCCCCGTGCGCTTCAGTATTTTATCTCGACACCTGACGTCGGATTAGTCTACAACGTCATCGGTTGTAAAACACTTTATCTACACGGTTTTGTCGACGCCGATCACGCTGCTGATTCTACTAATCGACGATCGCGCACTGGATTCATCTACCGTCTTGAACCTATCGGACCTATTTCTTGGAATTCGACGAAGTAGGAGCTGATTGCTCTCTCCTCTGCTGAAGCTGAGTTTATTGCTGTCTGCACAGCAACACGCGAAGGACTTTACTTACAGGAACTATTGGAAGAAGCAAAGTTGACGACAACTACCCAATTTACCCTACAGTGCGACAATCAAGGTGCAATTCGCATCGCACATCAACCTGGTTTCGTCAACAGGACGAAGCACATTTCGCTTCGATATTTTTTCGTCAAAGATGAAGTCGAGAAGGGGAGAATGTGTTAAAGTAGCTCTAGGCTAGGAGACTAGGCAGGAACAAGGCCGCCATGAATGTGGCGGCGGGGTTTAGCTAGGAGCTGGAGGAGAGTGTCGAGAGAGAAGAGGGGATGGATTAGGAAGAGAGGGGAGTACAAGGAGGGGTTTGTACCCCCTACAGAAAGGTTTAGTAACAACCTACCAAGCCTATATTAAATTATAACTTATATATTTTGAACACACCCCCTAGGCTTGGTAGTGTCAAGCCCACTCACACCCCCACACCCACACCCACACCCACACCCCCTAGCCCAGCACCCCCATTCCCAGCAGGAGACACAACGACTCCAGAAGCGGGCAGCTCCCACGGCCCGTGGGATGGCTATGGCGGCAGCAGCGACATTGACGACAGCGGCGCCGGTGGCGGCGTGCGGCGGCGCCCGGCCCGCGGCAACAGCAACGGCAGCGGCGGCTTGAACGTCAGCGGCTGGTGCAGCGGCCCCCGCCCTCTTGGCGGCATGTCCAGTCACCTCGGCAGTGGGGAGGGCCCGCATGAGGCAGTCGTTGGCTGCAGCAAGGAAGGGGGGGGAAGCAGGGGGAGGGGGGAGGGGGGGGGGGGGGGGAGAGGGGCGCGGGGCGTAGTCCAGAATCACGCAGGCGGCTGCAGAGCGGGCGGCAGGTCCGGCGGCACCATTGACGATGCGCGGCCGGCTGTCGCCCGATGACGCCGCCACGGCAGCCAAACGACGGATGCGCGGCCGGCTGTCGTGCGATGACGCCGCCATGGCAGCCAAAATACGCCGCCACAGCGCGACGTCGATGCCGCGGCGGCGAGGCGGAGGTGCGACTGTAGCTCGACTAAGCCGTCGCGGCATCTCAGAGAAGTCGCCACGGCGGCACGGAAAGGCAAGGCCGCCACGGCGGCAGGAAAACGAAAGGCCGCCATCAGCGGCACGGTACGAAGTGAAACGTAAGACAAGGACGAGGCGGAAGCTTGGAAGGCAGGACCGGAAACGGCCTGCTCTGTTACCATGTTAAAGTAGCTCTAGGCTAGGATACTAGGCAGGAACAAGGCCGCCATGAATGTGGCGGCGGGGTTTAGCTAGGAGCTGGAGGAGAGTGTCGAGAGAGAAGAGGGGATGGATTAGGAAGAGAGGGGAGTACAAGGAGGGGTTTGTACCCCCTACAGAAAGGTTCAGTAACATCCTGCCAAGCCTATATTAAATTATAACTTATATAATTTGAACAGAATGCGATTGGTCTACTGTTCGACCAACGAAATGGCTGCCGATTTTCTCACGAAGATTCAGTACTGTAACAGGAGTGGGGGTGGGGGGGGCACCCTGGGTTCGTAAGGAGTTCGATCCTGTTCATTCGCCGGAGTAGCACAATACCAATCACTATCTCACTGCCATGCACACAATAATATTGCACACAACAAATGGTCAAGTTTTGAAAAGTACCGGTAATATGGAAAGTTTTGCCAAACCTTTTACAGAAACTAGTAACATTCATGTGAAAAGCACAACTGCACATGCAAAGCCCACGCACACCAGATAAAATCCCACCCTTCAAACAAGGGGGGTATACAGAATGACAAGCCCCTGACCAGCAGGGCCCTGCCAGAACAATACAGAGGATGCCGAGGCAAATCTGAATTATGTACGTGGTGGCCGTTGTGTAGCCTGGCAAATCTGAATGAAGGCATAAGGCCCCCATTCCGCTGCCAGGCACACGGCCAGATGGACACTAGCACTCAAGCACCTTTTGTGCAAGAATAACGGAACCAGGGAGGAACTGCTAGCGCCTTCGACGAAAGCATCCTCATGGGTCCCAATGTTAAAGAAAAAACCATGGTTATGTGGATGGTGACTCGTTATGGGCTTCTTCACATCTCCACACTGCTCCTGCCGGCCGAAGACTGGTGGTGGGCCTGGTGCGAGTCCATGAAGAACTGCAGGGGCATGGCCAGGCTGTTCACATCACCACCATCTGCACTCATAGCAGCAGCCACTGGCTCGCGCTTCCTCTGCCTCATGTACTGATCAAGGCTGCTTGCCTTGCCGCTGCTGGCGCTGCTGACGCTTGAGCTGACGGTACTGAGCGGTCGCCGTGTCACAGGTGCTTCAGGAGCAGGAGTGAGCGCAGGGGCAGCATTTCTCGGCCAGGGGCAGCGAGGGCCCATGGGGGTTTCAACCACCTCCACTTCCACAACAGCAGCGGGTGCAACATCAAAAGCTGCTGCTGCAGCAGCAACAGCTCCTTTCCTTGGCCACTCGCATCTCGGCCCCGCGGGAAGAACAGCAGGAGCAGGAGCAGGAGCAGCAGCAGGAGCAGGAGCGGCAGCAGGCAGCTCCACCCCGACGCTCATCATGCCCTTGCCAGTTCCTGCCGGGCCTCCCAGCAGCGCATTTGACAGCAGCGATCCCCGGGGCCACATGCACCTGGGGCCATCAGACGCCTCCACTGCTGCTACTGCTGCTGCCGTGCGCACAGCCGACTGCATTTGCCGCGCCAGCTCATCCGATTCTTGCACCACCTCAGGAGCGATAACCACGGGGGTCACGGTGGGGACAGCGCGCGGCCACGCGCACCGTGGACCCGCGGGTGCGGCGGGTTCCGCAACGGCAGCCGCGGGCGCCGAGGGCACGGCGGAAACGGCGGAGGCGGAGCCCTTGCGCGGCCAGCTGCACCGAGGACCCACAGCGAGGTCGAGGTGCGGGAGAGCGGCGGAGACGGCTGCGGAAGTGGCGGAAGGAGCAGTGACGGCGGAAGCGGCGGACGTGGCGCGCGGCCACGAGCACCGCGGGCCCAACACTGCGGGAGCCTCGGCAGGAGCAGGAGCGAGGGCTGCGGGCGCTGCTACAGCGGGGGCAGCCACGGCGGCCAGCGCGCTCTTGCGCGGCCAAGCGCAGTGCGGCCCGAGGGAAACCAGGACGCGCTGCTGCTGGGCTTGCGCGCCCCCCCGCGGCCAGGCGCAACGCGCTGAAGGAGGGAGCGCGGAAGCCTCTTGGCTGAAAGCAGGAGTCACGGGAAGTTCGGTGGAGAGGAGGTGAAGAGCAGGGGCGGTCTTCACGGCGGCAACAGCGGAGGAAGATGCCGCCGGGCGGGGCCACGCGCACCTTGCGCCGAGGGCGGCGGGAGTCGATGGCGCAGCGACAGGGACGAGCGGATTAGATGACTTCCTGGGCCACTCGCAGCGCGGGCCAGGGGCGGGAGCGGGAGCGGCAGACACGGCGGAAATGGCGGAGGCGGCAGAAACGGCAGATAGCGCGGAGGCCAGAGTTGACTGGTTGTTGGTGCGGGGCCACGCGCAGCGGGCGAATGCATCGGCGCTGATAGCGGCGGAAGTCACGGCGGACGCGGCGGAGTCCATGGCGGGTGACGAGACACGACCCGTGGGTCGCGGCCACGCGCAATGCGGGCCGGCGGGAAGCACCTCGACGACTTTAATCTCCTCGTCGCTCTCCGCGTCGCTCTCCTCCACGAGAAACGCCGTCGCGACATCGTCGTCCTCCTCCTCGTCCGCCACCTCGAGCTCGTCCTCGGAAAAGACCCACTCCTCCTCGATATAAGCATGCGGGTCGCGCGGCCACGGGCATTGCGGCCGCAGCATCAGCTCCAGGACCTCGAGCTCCTGCTTCAGCGCGTCGCGGCGCTCCGCGAGCGACGCGAGCGACGCCGGGGGAGGGAGCGTGCCGCTGCTGCTGCTGCTGTCGCCGTCGCGCGGCCACGGGAACGACCACTTGATATCGAAATCGAAAGACGGCACGGGCACCCCCTGCGCTTTAAGAAGCACCCAGTCGACCGGATTCAGCGCGGGGGAGAGCGGCTGCTGCTGCTGTGATTGGGGAAATGTCGGGGCGGACTTGGCGGCGTCGGTTGCGTCGCTGGTTACGTCGACGAAGGAGTTGTCTTGCGCGTGGAGCGGAAGAGGGTCCATGCCAGGGGAAAGGGATTGTCTCGCAGTCATAGAGTCGATGATCTCGGTCAGAGTCACAGCGTCTTTATTCTTCTCGTCCGATTCCTTCTGCGACACGGCGCGGTTGCGCTGCCACCGCCTCAGCGGCGCTGTTGTCTGGAGGAGAGGGCGCGCGGCGCGGAGGAAGAACAGCTTCCGCGCGCGGCTGGCGGACATTCCGCCGTTGGCGGAAGGCTTGCCACTGCTGGGGAGAGATTTGCCGAGGAGCTGCGGGGCGTCGAAGGTGGACGGGCGCTCTGAGGATGCGGACGCTCCGGAATGCATCCCCGACGCGCTAACAACAGCAGGCGGCGCGCGGCTCGCGACAGCCTGGCCTGCTGCGACAACGATCGAAGCCGCCATGTTTGTCGCCAAAAAGTTGGGGGAGATGTAGAGAAGGTCGAGAAATGCCAATTCAGACGAAGACGTATGTGCAGGAAGACACGGGCGTGATTCCTGCTACAACGCGTGTAGGACCGTGTGAGGCGTGTGCTGAATCTTCAGGAGAAAAGCACCGCTAGAAAATTGGAGAGTCCCTTCGAGAGAAGCGACCTCGAAGTATAATAAGAATCGGAAATAGTTTCCGAAACAGCAGGGCGACAGCCGTCCGGACCTCGTTAGCCTTCTTACCCTCCCGACGCAAAGCGAGCAAACGAGGAGGCTCGTTTGTTGAGACCGGGGAAAGGTCGGGAAGAAGCTGAGGAGCGGCTGCTGAAGCTGTGAAGAAAAAACTCACACTGAAGATGACTAGTCAGTGCATCGGTACTTATGGCTGGCTCGCAGGAAGAGCGAGCAGGAGAGGGGCCAGGGGCGGATAGCGGGTGGTTGGTTTGGGGCGCGCGTGGGGGGGAGGCGGGGGGGAAGGCTGGTCCAGTTGTCTGGTGCAACGAGGCTGGCTGGTTGGTTTCGGTGCAGGGATGGGCGGAGGGAAGGCGGGGGGGGGAGGGAGAGAGGAGAAACGGTGGGCCGGGGAAGAGTTGAATGGGAGCGTTGACATGGAGGGGCAGAGGCGCGAAGGAAAGTCAGGAATTTGGCAAGGCTTTCCCCGTGACCCCGTCACGTCCCTTCCGAGAAGCGCACAGTGGGTTGCGGACCCGGCGGAAAGCGCAGGGCGGAAGGATTTTGAGGTGCGGGGAACCGCAGAACTTGGGTGTGCTGGACGGGTTGCGGAGAGCTGGTCCGCATGTGTGGCTGGAAGGAAGAGGGAATGGGGGAAGCTTGGTGAACACTGTTGACTGCGGTGCGCAGAAGGGTGCGGTGAGCGGGGCCCAGCAGAAACTGGATGAGCCGCATGCGCGCGAGCGTGGGGAAGACGAGTCGAGCGAGTGTCAGTTCTGGAAAAAAGGGGTTCAACCAAGGGGCACTCTCTTCGTGCGCCACACCAGAACAAGCCCCCGTGTTCAGCCGTTGTTCCGCTGTGCTGGAGTGGCCTCTGACTAGGTGATAATGCAGCTGGTCTAAGAGGACGGAGGCGGGACCTAGGGCGCATTCGAATAAATTAGAGACCCAGAATTCATGATTGAGGTGGCGGAAGGACACCACCCAAATGGCCATGTTGCAACAATTCATGATTAATGCTCGGAAGGACAGCACCGAGACCAACACAGACATGGTGGCGGGTAACGGGGTCCTGCCATGCGAAACCAGCGCAACAGGCGCGTGTAACAAAAGGATGGCCAATCCAATGTCGTGATACTAGTACCAGCTTTCGCCGCCGCGGCATGTCGCGGTAGCAAATTTGGTCTGGTATGTCTTGCACTATGTGGGTGTGTTGGATTTGGCATGGAAAGTTTGTTCGCTAGCGACGAGCGAGGCTGCAAAGTTTCGCGTGGAAATTTCGCTAGAAGTGGTGTTGGTATTGGATGGCGAATTGGATTTTTGCGCGGTCTTTTTTTGTCGTGCGGAGGCACCTGGAAACGTGCGCTTGTGTCCTCCAATTTTGGGTGTGAGTTGAGCGTGTCCAATTTGGGCGCGTTTTATGGTTACATGCCTATATGTGGTAACTGAACTCGGTGTTGAACAGGACAGTACTTCTGACACACCCTTACACCCACCTCCCCATAATCGATGTGTTTCTGCGGAATTTGTTCGGCGGAAACGCGCGCAGCAGACAAACGACATGAGCCGAGAAATCTCGTCCAATCAAAGCGACTTGATGGACCTAGTGCGAAGCGCGTAAAATCACAAACTGGTGCTATACACGTTTCTACACGCCAGCATGGGCCGTCAACAGCTCCTTGAGGGACTCTAATTGGCCGGACGAAGCTGTCATTGACTCATAGGTGTAGGCATCCACGCATTGCTGATGTAATTCAGGACCCAATCCACACGGCAACGCCGAATAATCGTAGACAGGTGTGTTGGTGAACACCCTATCCTCTGTGGATGATATCTCGTCTGACTCAGACAGCCCGTGCTTTCGCACAAAACGACGGACGAACTACCAGGAACACACGATGGTGGAACTGTACCCCCACTTTGACGGAACACCAAACCAGATTCACATGTGCTGATGTGGTATTGCTGCAAACAAATGGGGTATGGGTTGAGGTCTCCAGATAAACTGCAGAGCAATTGTTTGGCCAAAATCTTCCGTTCGGCACACTTTCTGTGACAAGACACACATAACCTTCCTGTGGAATCATATTGTCTTTCAACATTGCTTTGTCCGGCAAAGGGTCTAACCCAGAAATTCCACATACGCAACTGTTTACATGTTCCATTCCTGTTGATTCCATGTGTTTTGGAACCATCCGACGCACTAACCCATAACAAGGTCAATTTTCAGAACACTACCTCCAGCAACGTGGAGCGCCATTTGAACGGGCTGGTGAGGTGAACACACAGCTGCCAGCCAACCTGCTCGTCATCGCCCAGATGAGCCCACCACAGATTTTGGGCGCCTGTGATAGGATGAACACGGAGGGCAAGCAAATCCCACGACGAATGGCCATCAAGCATCAGGTTCGAGTCCCACACTACAGCACACATCCCCCACCCTGCCACACCACTCAGCTAGGCAGAATTCGCAGGACACGAAGGCATGAATTGGGCATGCTTGGTGCTTCCAACAATCACTCCGTGCCATGTGGACTTCCTCCATATCACAAATTGGTTTGAAGCTCGAACTCGGGAACGGAATTGTCTCCTCTCGTTGTATACGCGGTTCGCCATTGCTGACTTGGGTGTGAAAAGGCTGACTCAGATCGGCAAGACGGAAGAACCAGCTCAACCACAACATGCGATGTCGTGTCACCCGTGCGGTCCGGACCCCCTCCTGACAAATATCAGGATGGATACTGTAGTTACCAGATGTCGGTGTAACATATGTCATGCGCTGTTATGTGTTATGAATGAACAAGCTGTAAGGAATTAGTAATTCCTTACTGAGGCTTGCTACAGAGCGTACGACTCGAACAGTCCCGAACCATCGCCGGGGTTCCAGACCTATCATTTCTAGCCTCCTGGGCCTTTCCGGACCTCGCTACGACACATCGAGGCCCTTCGATACTTTTCCCGAACCTTCCGATCCTACGTCCGGTATCACCCTAGGCTTTCTATATATTGTATTGTCTTTCATTTTATTGTCATTCACTCGTTCACAGTTTCGCCATTGCCCTCCACGCTACCCAGCAGTCCCATTCATAACGCTTGGTATTCATAGCCACTTTCCTCACCCGGTGGGCTTTCTGAGGGCAATTTTTTTTTGGGTTGCGGAGCAACCTATTGCGATCGATCGTAAGGTTTTTTTTTCAAGTTTGTGATTTGGAAAAAAACTGCCAAATCTTAAAATAAAATAAAATTCCCAATAACTTTTAGTTTCCCTAATTGATTTGAATCTAAAATGTTTGTCGTTGTTTCCCATTATTTCCAATGGCGTATTTTTGTCATTGACAAAAATAGGCTATCGCTTCCCCAGCTAAGTGGGGGAAGTCGAAAGCCTATTATGTCGACCGTGCGATTATACATTTTATGATAGCAATAAAATCATCAGCAAGCAATTTTGTTTATTTTTTTTTGACAAGCAACAATGCAATTTAGACAGCTTGGAATAGAAACGGTGTTTAGCTGACGCCTATAACGAAGCCACTTTTCAGCTTTCACGAGTGCTTCGAATCCTGTGTCAAGTATACAAGAATACCAAGGGAATTAGAGGGGATCAGGAAACAAGGCAAGAAGTAGAGCAAGAAACAGACTGTGAACACAAATTAGATAATGATACAAGAAAGTAAGAAGAAAGGGTTGCAGAAAAACGGCAAAACGGAAGTCAAAATGGGTTGCAGCTCAATAAAACGACATAGATCTAGGTCGAAGTGGGCTGCAGCCCCATAAATTGACCTAGATCTAGGTCGAAAAAGGTCGCAATCCCTAAAATCGACCTAGAACGAAGTCGATATGGGTTGCAGCCCTGTAGATCGACCTAGAACTAGGCTGAAATGGGCTGCAGCCCACTAATACGACCTAGAACAAGGTCGAAATGGGTTGCAGCCCAAAATCCCGACCTAGAACCATCGAGTTCGCGGAAAGAAGATAGGAAATGTGAGGAAATTAGAGGCAACTATGAGAGGTAGCTCTGCTGAACGACATACATGTGCTATGAGAATTAGGTCTGCTGAGGAGATTTTTAGGCGAGAGGAAAAGCAGAAGAGATCGCTGAAGTTGTTGGACCTTCGTCGCAAATTCAAGATGTGATATATATACAATTCCTTGATTGACGTGTGAATTATCTCAGTTGATAAAAAGCCAACTTTGATCCGGAAAGCTCTCGGGGTCGAATTTTCGCAAGTGAATAATTCTTTCGACTTGAACTTGAGCCTCATCCAAACTCAATTCTTACACGTTGCCTCAATTTTCAAATAAATATGTGAAGCACGATCATTTGTTCTTGTGATATGGAAATAATAATCAACTGTTTGTTTGTGATATGGAAAATGCCGGCTTCTATCCAACAAACGGAGTGATTATTTGGTATGAAAATCAAACATTTATGTATAATAAAGTCTCCTCGTCGAATGCTCCGCAACCCTAAGACGATCGTGTCGCCTCTTGTTTTTTTTTTTTGGAGGGGGAGAAGGCGGATGGCACTACAGAAGGCACAGCGGTTGTCCTGAAGCATGATATGATATGCTTCAACAACTGAGTCTGTGTGGGCTTCTAACGACTGTCGATCCGACCCCAAGGGACGAGCAGGATTCGCTCAGCCATCCCCTCGAGGGCGGTTGTGTCCGTCCTGACATGGCGAAGATTTTGAAGAGTGTTTTCGGTATGTTGTTTATTTCGCATATCGTTAAAGAGGCCTAGGTTGCATTTTCGGCAATTTCGGCAAGCAGCAACGACGATTCGGATTGGTGTCCGAATGTAGCGAGGAGCTCGTCACGAGACGACAAGCTCGCGGATATCCCCAGGCGGAATGGATTTCGTCAGAAGCGCTCGTAGCAGACGTGGCTGCATGGTGAAGTGTAGCTGACGTTACGAGGCTCGGCGTTTCCGGCAGGTGAAGACGGGACTTCGGACACGCAAACGCGGCGTTGGAGTTTTCGACACGACCAAGGATCGCACGGCAGCATACGTGGGGCTCATGCACGGAAAAGTTTCGGGGAGTACTGACCTCGAAAGTCATTCACGTGACCTGCCCGCCCTAAGGTGTAATTCGTCTGCCCTGGAGTTTCGAGCTCGGCGAGTCTGGATTCCTGCAGAGGAAGCCATTTTCGTGGTCATAAATTACGCCCCACGATCCACGGAGGACGACCAGCAACTACCCTCGGGTCGAGTTTAAGTGTCATCGCCGGGTCACCGCTAAAAGTCAACGACGAAAAGCTGAAGCAGAGAAGGAGAACGACTGGGTTACAGCCGGGAAAAATTAAGAGTCAGCGGCAGACGGATCCTCCGACTGACTTGGCTGGGTCGCCCGATCTTCAACATCTCCACCGGGTGGTAGTACGATACATGTTATCGACCGCTCCCGGACGAATAAGGGAGGATGAGCCAGCGGATTACCCTGTGCTGGTGGATTGAAGGAAAAGTTTCGGCGCTACACGACAGGTGCACGATTGGTGAAAATCGGGCGCTGTATAGTGGGAGGCGCATGAAGCTGGTTAACGAAAATAACGAAGGAATTTTGCGACGGAGATCGGACGGTACGCGGAGCTCGAGTCCGATACGAACGGCGAGGATGTGTCGCCGAGATCGACGGGGCGCGAGTTTTCGAAAGAACGTGCGCGATACTGTTGGGAGAACGACGAACATGGGCGCTGGGTGAACAGCAACCTACGGGGATTTTATCGTGAAGCGGCAGTTGAAGAAATTTTGAAGCAGTTTGGAGCAGAGTGTTGCAGAAACGTAATTTTCGGGGAGGGAAAGGAGAATCCCTCACGTAAGCTGCAAAGCGGTTGCTCGCGAATTAGACTGATTAATTCGACCAACTACGATAGCGTTTGCGCTTACCTGAGTACGGGCACACGGCGGATTCACCCCTGCTCTAGAGTGTAGTTCAACAAATGGAGCTTCGAGTTACTGTTGCAGCTCGAAAAGCGTATTGCCGTCACGGAAAAATTGGAGTCACGCGGGAGTCTTCACGGATTATCCCTGAGTTGGGGGGCGATAATCAAAGACTCGGCTGCGATGACTCATTCAGGGATTTACCTGGACGGGCGCAATGATGGGTGAACGTCGGCGCGTCGCTAAAACGTCGGGTATTTGCCGGGTGGGAATTCTTCAGGTTTTCGGCTGGAGCGGTAGCTGGGGTCACGGGTACCTACAGAGCTGTGCGAATGTTTAAATACCAGCATGGTTAGTCGGTGAAACTGCAGAGAATGCGTTTTTCGGAGCTGAGAACTGTACCTGAGTTTTTTCTGGGGTACCTGCCGTAGCCGCGCGATGGGTGAACGTCTGCACGGCAAACCGGTCAGATGGAGTTGAGAAAATTTCTACAGAGGGTAACAACGCGAAGCAGATCGACGGCATTCTGTGGGAGCAGAAATTTTATCTACGGCGTCGGATAGAGCAAGAGTCTACGTAGCGCGGCTGCCCTGCGTTATAGGGTCGCGCTGAGACTGGTCCCGACGAGCAAAATTTGCAGATACTTCAAGTCTTCGAGTCTGAAGAAACTTGAAGCAAGGTATTTTCGGCATCGTGGACAGAAGATTTTCTTTTCATGGAGGGGGGAGAGAGCAGCTGCGCAACAGTTATTTTTTTTTTGGATTTTCCCTCGACAAGTTGGACATCCGCTGCATGAGCATCGACGGACAGATGCTGTTTGACCGACTGAATCGACGGACAAATTAGACATAGTTGTTCGGGAATTTCGCTGGTATTCGCGAACGTTGAATGCATGTTTAGTTTAACCTCCTGGGGCGACATCGACTACGGTTACAGGACTGGTTGTGCTTTCGTCCATGTGCTGATGGAATTCGCTGACCTTCGTGAGACGCGGACGCGTGCTCTCGCATGTGTCGCGAGTGACCTCGCATTTGACGAATAGCAGGAGTTCGTTGACTTTGCGAAATACGGACGCGTGTTTCTGCGAGTGTCACGACTCAAGTGAAAATTTAAATGAGGAGCGATCTACAGTTACGGAGCTACGGACAAGATTGGCGCAGGCAAAAGATTCGGCTCGCCAACTTGCAGCAGTGTGAAAAATCGTGGTGTTACTGAGCGGATACAGTACACGACGATTGGGTTTGTAATTCTCGGCGAAGGATTCGCTGGAGACAAGGAAGCTGTGGTGCGGTAGTATCCCTACTGCCCGTTTGGTTATCTAGGTAATTCGACCAAGATTCAACGGCTACGATCGGCGGCGATCTTTTCGACGTGTTTCGACCGTTGGATGGAATCTCTTGAAGAAGCTCGAGATTCTCAACAGTGGTGGCTTCACTACTACGAGATTCAGTAAGACTGTGTGTTGTTTTTGTTATTTGTGTGCTTATCTAGAAGGGGGGAGAGTGTAAGGAATTAGTAATTCCTTACTGAGGCTTGCTACAGAGCGTACAACTCGAACAGTCCCGAACCATCGCCAGGGTTCCAGACCTATCAGTTCGAGCCTCCTGGGCCTTTCCGAACCTCGCTACGACACATCGAGGCCCTTCGATACTTTTCCCAAACCTTCCAATCCTACGTCCAGGATCACCCTAGGCTTTCTATATATTGTATTGTCTTTCATTCTATTGTCATTCACTCGTTCACAGTTTCGCCGTTGCCCTCCGCGCTACTCGGCAGTCCCATTCATAACACAAGCAGAGTAGCGCGGAAATGAATAACGAAGTGTTCACTCAATGAATGACGATACAAAGAATGGCAAGCCAAGATATAGGAACACCAGAGCTAGTCTAGCCATGCGACGGTAAGGTTCGGGAAAGAGATCGAATGGTCTCGAAGTGACGAAGCGAGGCTTGCAGAACTCCCGAAGGTCGAACTAGCAGGTCTGGAGAAGCCGAGGCAGTTCTGTCAGAAAGGTCTGGAACAGTCCCGAGGCTTCGGGTGTGTTCGAGCGTACGCGATAGCTGTACCGCTCGGTAAGGAATATAAAATTCCTTCCCCCCCCCCCCCCCCCCTAGCGAAGGTGATCTATATCAGCCACGTGCTTGCGGTCCAAATAATGAGCAAGTATCGAATGTGACTGTATCTGGTCCGCGGGCACCCACGTGTCGTCCTTACTGGTACGATTCGTCCATCGTATCAGGAAGTCAACGTGTCATCCTTGGCCGTCGATACGAGTTCGATGGCTCGTCTCGGCTGGTGGCCGAACATCTAGGACCAATCGCTGTCGGGCGATGTCCGACGTGTCAGGAACGAAGGGTCGCAACAGGCTCACGTGGAATTTGTTGTGAATACGCCACTCATCAGGTAGGCGCATTTGGGCGGTCACCCAGGTCACCATCTTCATGATCTTGAATGGGCCACAGAAACGTGGTCGTAATGTCGTCGGTAGTGACAGTCATAAATTCTTGGTGTCCAACAGGACTAATTGCCCTGCTGCCATTGTAATATCCCGTCGATGTAAATCCGTATACCGTCGGGCAGTAGCGTTCGCCTTACGAATAAGTTCGACAGCTTTGTCTCGGGCAGTGTGTAGTTCTTCGACGAACTTCTGCGATCGTGGTACTTGACTCTCAACGTTGGTGGAGACGGGTACGGTGGGGTCCATCCCGTAATTGAGATAAAACTGAGGGCACATTGTTGTAGGAAAATTCCAACATGGGCAGCACGTCCTCCCATTTTTTCCGGTAGGGGCAGTTTGTCCGAATCAGCTGCTCCATTGTTTGATTTGTCCTTTCCGTCTGGCCGTCTGTTTGGGGATGATACGCGGATGAGAACTGTAGACGCGTGCCGTACCGAGCCCACGTGTCCTGCCAGAATTTTGACGTGAACTTTGGATCTCGATCGCTAATGATTGCTGCTGGTATCCCGTGTAGGCGAATAACGGTCGAGATGAACAGGCGCGCTGTTTCTTCGGCTGTGATCGTTGTACGACATGGTGCGAAATGCGCCATTTTCATCAATCGGTCGACGACAACCAAAACCGCGTCGTTTCCGCTGGGTCCGGCCGGTAGTCCCGTAACGAAATCCATCGTTACGTGTTGCCATGGGCGTTGAGGTGGCTCGAGGGGCTGCAACAGTCCTGTAGGTCGCTGGTGTGATGACTTCATTCGCTGGCAGATCGGACACGCGGCCACGTAACGCCGCACGTCCGTCACCATATCTGGCCAGTAATAAAACCGCTGCAACGCCTTCAGAGATATATCAACCCCGAAATGTCCCGATGAATTCGAATTGTGGACTTCTTGAATTAGTAATTCGCGAAGTAAACGATAACTTGGGACCCAAATTCGATCTGTTCCGCTTCGTAAGTAATAGACGCCTTTCCGTATAGTGATTGGGAGATGGCCGTTGTTTACGAAGAAGGGGTCAGTCGAATACCCGCGTGTAAATAGTCCACTCGGTAGCGGGTTGCTCTGGGCAACTAGTACTGCGGCGAGTTGGGCAGATGGTCTGGAGAGGGTGTCGGCAATATTGTTGGCGCGTTTTTTATGCGTGATCTTGTACGTGAAATTGGACTCCAGATAGTCCAGCCAGCGTACCTGCCGCGGGTTGAGATTCGGTTGCGCTCTCAGATACTGTAGTTATTTGTGATCGGTTCGCACCGTCACGTCTGCTCCCGTTAGGTAGCACCTCCAGATTTTGAACGCGTGGACAATCGCTAGCATCTCCTTTTCGTGTACCGGGTAGTTGCGCTTAGCAGATTGCATTTTCCGAGACTCGTATGTGATTGGTTGAAGACCATTGCCGAAATCTTGCATGAGCACTGCTCCAATGGCGATGTCACTCGCGTCGGTGATGACTTCGAAGGGTCGTTCCGGGTCAGCGATACTAAGTACTGGTGGTGACATTAAAAGATTCTTTAATGCCTCGAACGCAGCTTGCTGCTTCTCCCCCCACTCGTAAAAAGTCCCCTTCTGTAGAAGATCGGTTAGAGGTCCACTTAACCCCGCCATGTTGGGTATAAACCGCAAAACGTAGTTCACAAAACCCAGAAAAGATTGCAGCTGCTGCAGGTTTGTTGATGGTTTCCATTCCTGAATAGCCCGGAGTTTTTTCGGGTCTATCCGAATCCCCTCCATGGAGATCATGTGCCCCAGGAACTCCAGTTCTTGTTTTAAAAACTCGCACTTGGAGCCCTTGGTGATGAGACGATGCTGCTGCAACCGCTGAAAAACCACGTCCAAATCCTCTTAATGTTGCTCCCGGGTCTTGCTGTAGATCAGAATGTCGTCCAGGTAAATTATCACGCATTTGTCGAGTAGATCGCGGAACACCCCGTTCATGGTGAGTTGGAACGTCGAGGGGGCGTTCATTAATCCAAACGGCATCACCGTGTATTCGTAACTCTCGTAGCGAGTACGAAACGCGGTCTTGTGGCAGTCGTCAGTGAACACCCGAATTTGATGGTAACCACCGCGAAGGTCGATCTTCGAAAAATAGCGAGCCCCGCGAAGGTTGTCGATCAGTTCGTCCGTACGTGGGATTGGGTAGCGTGGTTTTATCGTTACCCAATTAAGGGCACGACAGTCCGTACACATGCGAAGTCCGAATGAACAGGATCAGTGCTGCGAGCGGTGACGTGCTTGGCCGAATGAACCCTTTCGTCAGCAGGTAGCCCAGCTGGTTCCGTAATTCCTGTAGCTCTGGTTGAGTCAGGCGCCATTGCTTGCGTATAGTAGGTTGCGTGCCGGGCTCCAGCTCGATTTTGTGGTCCTGGTGTCGTTCGAGTGGCAGTCCAGTCGTCCGGGAAAATCTCTGGATATTCCTGGATGATTTTCGCCAAGTCATCCGGGATCGATGCGCAGAGTTTGTTGATGTCGGTCACTTCGTTCTGCTCCGTCGATTCGGTTAGATGAACGGCGTATAAATCCGCTCCATTCTTGACCGCTCGGTTGAGGCACACCGCGTTGACTCGTGTCGATGTTGGCTCTGCTTCCGGCCACGTGGGTAATTTTCGCCAGCCTTTGTCGCACTTCACTCTGCACTCGCCTGTAGTCCAATCGATTTGCGGGTTGAATCGTCGCAGCCAATCGTGTCCCAAGAGCACGTCGTAGCCGTTGACACGCTGTCGCCAGCATCGGCACGCTGAAACCAAAATCTTCGCCATACTTCATTCGAACGACGGGTACTTTGTCGCGTATCGCCAGCGGGGTGCTGTCCACCAATCGCGCGTCGATTTCGGGCAGACACCTCTCCAGCGTCAGGTGTAGTCGTCGTGTTGTCTCTCGATTTATCAGGCTGTGACTCGCTCCTCCGTCGATGAATATTTTTATTCTTCTTCCGTTGACTCATCCCTCCGCCAGTACAGGGTGGTCCACTGGATCATCCCCCTTATTCAGCCGGGAGCGGTTGATAGCATGTATCGGAACCACTACTTGGTGGGGATGGTGTATTTTGGGCGATGAGGCAGGGTTAGTAGGGGGCCCGACCGCTACTGACGCTTGGCGTTTCCCGACCTGCCTTCGTCGTTCTTCTTTAAAAGCTTCTTTCGGGGGCAATCGTGAGATTGGTGACCCGGCTGGTGGCAGTTGAAACATTGTCCCTTGCGAAAGTCTTCCATGTGCTCTCTCGCCACTACGCCGTGAATCGTGGGTCGTGGATCCTGGCCACGAAAATGATTTCCCTCCCGGAAACCCGCTCTCGCATACGTCCGATGTGCGTCGAAATTGTCTGCGATCCGGACGCCTTCGTGAAACGTCGCCAGTAGTCGCAGTCGGACCTCGCATTCAATGTCCTGCTTCAGACCCGAAACGAATCGATCTTTCTTCTCGGAGTCATGCATGTCAGTGATTTGATTGCATAACGCCATGAAGACCGATGCGTAATACTGGACAGAACTCCACTGGCGCCAGTTGTCCAACTTCGTGCGTGCGTTGTCTGAGGCGGATATTGGCTCGAACCATTCATGCAGAGCTGTACCCCACACAGAGCCAAAAATAACCAGCCCGTAACAGTAGTATTCTTATCTGTGGGGTTGAACGGGGGCGGCATTATCGGTTTGATCGTCGCTATCGTTACGATCGGCATAAACGCCGGTGCGGTTACAGTAGCGGCTGCTTCTGACCGAGCGGCTGCTGCTGTCGCTGCTGCTGCTGCTGCTTCGTCTGCTGCTCGTGCTGCCACGTCAGCTGCTGCGGCTGCTTCACTGTCCTTGCGCTCCTGTGACACCTCACGTGCGATTTCATCCAAGAGGGTTTCGACACGTCCGGTGCTGGCGACCTCCTCTTAGGCGGCAATTTTTTGACGTGAATCCTCTCGCGCCTGGCGTATCTCGGCAACTTCTGCACGAAGTCGCTCGTTGTCCTCCAGCACTGTAGCGATGCGTATGTTCATGGCGTTGAATTGCTCCCGAAGCTCGTTGAACTGAGCTTGGTCCATTTGGCGAATGCTCCGCCGGGGCTAGGGGAAATCCGTAATGTGCATGTATTCAGGTAAGTGCAAACGCTATCATAGTCTGGCGAATTAATCAATCTAATTCGCGAGCAACCGCTTTGCAGCTTACGTGAGGGACTTACCCCCCCCCCCCAAATGAAATCAACTCACGAAAACAGGTGAGCGAGGAAAGTGGCTCTGAATACCAGGTGTTATGAATGAACAAGCAGAGTAGCACGGAAATGAATAACGAAGTGTTCAATCACTGAATGACGATACAAGGAATGGCAAGCCAAGATATAGGAGCACCAGAGCTAGCCTAACCGTGCGATGGTAAGGTTCGGGAAAGAGATCGAAGGGTCTTGAAGTGACGAAGCGAGGCCCGGAGAACTCCCGAAGGTCGAACCAGAAGGTCTGGAGAAGCCGAGGTGATTCTGTCAGAAAGGTCCGGAACCATCCCGAGGCTTCGGGTGTGTTCGAGCGTACGCGATTGCAAGACCGCTCGATAAGGAATAGAACATTCCTTACATGCGCACAGAATGCAATCGATGATATACTAGCTAGATGGCAACGAATGCAAAATGACGTAGTCATGGTAAACAAGGGTATGCAAAACAAAGGAACTTTCCCTATGAGAGGAGGTACGGTATATTTTTGAAGGGGTTTGAGCGATTCAAAGCCGAATACAGCCCATGACAACATCAGACGCCAGTTGAGAAATTTCTACAAACTCTCAATCAAAGTCCAATTCTAAGAGGAACAGATTAACTAGAATGATGAGGTACAAGGGAATATATCCTAAGGTGTTGTACTCTCTATAAGCATTAACCTATCTAGCCTACGGCATATAAATATATGTTTGACACACCCCCTAGGCTACTCGAGGGGCAGTGCCTGGCAAGCAACGCTCAGCTCAGGGTGGCACTACTAGTCCAACCTCTGAGGCAAGGGTCCGAAGACCAGTCAGCAAGAGTACAATCTAAATAGGAGCAACCCATGGCGGCACTACTAGTCCAACCACTGGAGCAAGGGCCACAAGGCCAGTCAGCATAATATAAGGAATAGTACACTATCAAGGTCCTAGCAAGTGAGAAGTTATGGGAATCAGACCAAGATTGACTCAGTGTCACTGGTGATCGTTAGGCGCAAGCGCCTTCGTAAATATATCAGTTGTGTTGCCACTAGATGCCAAGTGAACTATGCGAGCATGACAACGCTGTTGTAGCTTGCGCAGGAGGAAGTACCGCAACAAGATGTGCTTCGTTCTGCCCTCTAGTCGAGGCTCCTAACAAAGGAGGATCATGACCTTTTTCTCAGCGTACAGGACCGGGGTAGAGCTAGGCCGCTCACGTAAGTCTTTGAGCAAGAAGGTCAGCCATCGGAGCTCCTGTGCCGCCATGGCACCGGCGTAGATCTCGGCTAGACTCACAGCTAGACTGAGCAAGAGACGACGGGCGGGTGGACCTCCACGAGATGGCGCGTCCATCAAGGCTAAAGTGCCAGTCAGACGCGTCGAGGGGGAAACCAAGGAAGAAACAAGGGATGGTGCGGACAGTAAGCTTGTTCGTGCCAGAGGCACGAACGTGAGCAAGGCAGCCCCAGACGTGGAACGCAGACACGTCACCAGGGAACCTGGTCCTGAGAAGGGTCGGCGAAACCTGTGGCCGCTGGGAGTGCGGCCACAGGTTAAGCTGGTGAGCGGCATAGCGAACAGCGAATGACCACAGAAAATGGGGTTCACCGCCATGGATCACAGAGGTACGAGCCACCTTCATGACCAAACCAATGTAACGCAAAGCAACCCCATTCTGCTGTGGGCAGGTGCATGGCAATGAGGTAAAGGGTAGCGCAAAATGGCGGCGGGAAGGCAATAAGCTGTGCCTCAGTGCTTGCGGTGCGGTAGCTAGTCTCTAGTGCACGGAGGTGCGTGGCAAGGTCATCGACTGTGGGGAAGGAGGCAAGGTTAGGGAACAGCATGGGGAGGATCAGGCGGCCGGCAGAGGCTGAGGCGGGGGTGGAATAGCGCGAGATGACTTCATCTAAGTATTCCTTGGCGTTTGCTACAACCGTAAATTGGGGACGCTTTGACAGGGGGAGGGCGTGGCTAATAGCAAGCTGAGCAACAGCATAGCGCGAATCTTAGACAGCGCAGGCAAGCTCGGCAGCGAGAAAAGCCTCACGCTTAGTAGACGTGGGGGCGTCAGGGAGGGCAGCAGGCGGGGCGAGGCGAGGGAGCTTACCGTCGACATGGACTTCCAAAGAGTAACCATTCCGGCGCTGCCCAATCAATTGGCGGCGGTGGTCGATGAGCCACGCCTCAAATTCAACGGCTTGACCCTCCGCGTCCAGACGGAGCATTGAGTCCTCCATCAACACGGCTACATCAGCTGACTGCCGCTGACAAGGGGAGGAGGGAAAGCGGAGGAGGGCAGTGGAGAGCGGTGGAGTACGGTGGAGTGTGGTGGGGAGTTGTGGAGGGCGGTGGATAGCGGTGAAGTGCGGTGGAGAGCTGTGGAGACTGCCAGCGAGAGCATCGGCTCAGTGGGGAAGCCAAGGTCAGCGAGGTGAGGGGGAGGACAACGGCCGGCGGCTACAGACGGGCCAGCAGCGGTGGGTGGTTTGGCGGCACCGGGCGGCCTGTTGAGACGGGCGGCCAGCGGCTTCTGGCGGCTGGCAGTGACGGGCGGCCATCGGCTATGGGCGGCTGGCTGCAGCGGGCGACCAGCGGCAACGGGCGGCTGGCGGCACTGGGCGGCAAGCGGCAACGGGGAGCAGCTCACGGCAGCGGGCGGCCAGGGGAGGCAGGCGGGCAGCGGTCACAGGCGAGGACGAGCGGGCGGCGGCAAGCGGGCGGCGATAGGCGGGCCAGCGACGACAGGTGGGCTAGCAGCAATGGGCGGCCAGCAGCGGCAACGGGCTGGCGATGGCTGGCGGCCAGCAGCAACGGGCTTCACTTGGTTGCTGCTTGCGGCAAGCGCCGACTGGCAGCTGCTGGTGGCAGTGGGCAGCCAGCGAGGACGAGCGGCTGGTGGCAGCGGGCGGCTGGCGTCGACAGGCGGCCATCGGCTGCGGGCGGCTGACGGCAGCGGGCAGCCAGCGGCGACGGGAGGCTGGCGGCAACGGGTGGCTGGCGGCGACGAGCGACCAGCGGTGATGGGCGGCCAACAACGACGGGCTTCCAGCGGCATTGAACGACGGGCGGCCAGCAGGCTACAGGCGACAGGCGGCCAGCGGGGTACGGGAGACGGGCGGCCAGCGGGCTACGGACGACGGGCGGCCAGCAGGCGACGGGCGACGGGGGTCAGCGGGCGACGAGTGGCTGGCAGACAGCATGCTACGATTGACGGGCGGCTGTCGACTAGCGGGCTACAAACGACGGGCGGTCGGCGGGCTACGGGCGACGGGCGGCCGGCAATCTACGAGCGACGGGCGGCCGGCAATCTACGGGCGACGGGGACCAGTGGGCAACGGGCGGCTGGCGGCCAGCGGGCTACGATCGACGGGCAGCCAGCAGGCTACAGGCGACGGAGTGCCGGCGGGCGACGAGCTGCTGGCGTCTAGCGACGGGCGGCGCGGGCTAAGGCAAGGACTAGGGCGGAAGCGCGGGTGAGCGGGATCCTAACCTACTAGCGTGATATCATCTCAGAGTAACAGCTTAACTAGAATGATGAGGTACAATGGATTATATCCTAAGGTGTTGTACTCTCTATGGGCATGAACCTATCTAGACTATTACATATAAATATATGTTTCACACCAATACCATATCCAAGGTTTTTGCTTGGCTGCTATGAACTTATTTTAGGCCTTCATGTTCACTTAAGTTTTCAATAAGGAATTTCTAAAACTTCTAATTCCTCAATAGTTTTTCAATTAGATGAGCAGAAACAAATGAAAGATATAGAAGAAAAAGATTTTTTTACTAACAAAAAAGAGCCCAAGCTTTATTTAGTTTTAGCTTCTTATGTTTCAGACCCTCATATAGTTTTTTCTTCGCAAGTTATTGCTTTTATTTACCCTTTTCCTGTTAAATATATTGATCAAGAGAGATGAACATTTTTGTTTTGTGAAACGTATGCAAAACAATTAACTTGAATGGCAATAGATGATAATTTGTTGGCATGTCAAGTTTATTTATAGTAGAAATTGTAGAATAATAATATATAAAAAACGTAGTGCTGGGTCACACCCATTAAAAAAAAAAAAGTCATAAATTCTCGAATTTCCCTTCAAGGTGTGCTGTACGGTATCTCATGATAGTGTTTTCAGACGAACATTCCAAGGCCAAGCCTGTCAAGGTCACTACCTTAAGGAATGGCCACCGGAGCTCTGCTACTGATGACCTGCAGGAAACCATTTCGCAGGAGAATAGTGAGATCATGGAGGAACAAAAGTCTCATGCTGCTGGGGAGCGGGATGCGGAAGTTGTTGCTGCTGAAGTGACCCCGGAGATGTCAAGGACATCGCCCCCGCCGGCAACTTCCACTGCTAACGCGACGGTGGTGACGGATTCGCCTTCGGGACCTGCGGGGAAGAGAGAGGACTCATATGATTAGGACTTTGAGGAAGAAGACGACGGCTTCAGAAATGACGACCCGGATGAGTGCATGGACTCGGTACTGCTAGGTGAGAACGCTAAGATCTCACTAACGCTTTAGATCACTGACAGTCATGTTAAGGAAGTACCCATGATGATGAACTCTGTTTTGGCTCTGCCCGTGTTTCTGAGGAGGAAGCTATCGGCAGAAGTCATGAGTACGACGACCTTCCAGGATATGTGGTCGACGTACCTGTCCAAGAAGCGGTTTGGAAGACTCAAGGTCACATTTGCGCAGTCAGCAGATGCAGAGGTCCCCTCAGGGCGAATGTGAACCTTCCACCGATGTAGAACCACCCGTTTAAGTGGGGCGTCGCCGGCGGAGTTAGAGCGGTTACTGGGGGTCTGGATCACCCCAGATGGGTTGGCGGACCCCTCCTGAGAAAAAGGCATTGGAGAGGATGGGAGGAGAGTTGAGGAAGTTGGAGACTAAGTACTTGACGACGACGACGAGGGTTTCGATAGTCAACAGCTATGTGGTGCCGATAACGCTATTTCAAGCACAAGTCTATCCCCTGCCGGAGGGGATCTGGACTACGTATCGGGAGGGAGAGCGAATGTCGAGAAGGGCTTCATCCTGTGGAGCTAAAGGTGATGTGCTGCAGGCGGAAGGAAGTGGTTTGGGGGTGGTGGAACCCAAAGCAATTGTGGGGGCCTTGGCGCTGAGGACAGTTGGAGCGCTACTCAGTGAAAAGAATGAGCGGAAGGTATAGCTCGCGGAGAGGGCGGCTAATCTTCTGCTTGGTTTCTCGACCTTCTTCGTGCACCCGGCTTTGCTGAAGTACTGGGAGAATGTGGGGGGGGGGGGGGGGGGGGTGGGAGGCGACAGCAGAACTTTTCATGAGGTCCCCAATGTCAGAAATTCCGACGGCAGCAAATCGATGGGAAGTGGAAGGGGAGCAGGTGGCCTTCAACAAGCACATCCTCTATAGGGGGCGCACTCTTTTCGGCAGACAATTGGGAACAGAGAAGCTGCGGGGGATAACACTAGGAGACCTAGTGTCTAAGAGGAGCGATGGAAGTAGGGACTTGAAGGAGACATGGGAACTGGTGAGAGAACTTGGGAGCAAAACAGCAGCGAAGGCAGCAGAGCTAGCGTTCGAGGAGTTACCAGAGGAGTGGAAGCGGTTGCTCCTGGTCAGACTGCAGGCGGAGGAGATAGCGCATGTAACTTCGATAGTTGGAAGGTGGGAGCCAAGGGCAGCAAGCTACTCGATGTGGAGAATAGTACGGGCTGAGGGGTATTGGTTGACGTGTGTGAGGGTTATGGCGATGTTCGGTGCTGTGATATTGGAAGAGGTACCGGCAGTGTCCATGAGGATGGCTGCATATGAGGCGGTGCTGATGCGTGTAAAGGAATGGGTGCGCATAGGGATGATGAGGGATCCCATAACGAGCTTGAAAGCCTCGGAGGTGTGTGAGAAGGAGAGTCCAACTGCGCTGAAGAAGCTAACAAATACCCTAACCACAGAGGTGGGGAAGCTGAAGCAGCAGGGGGCCTAAGAGGAGACGTGGGGGAGGAAGATCAATTGGAGGAGAGTCATCAACTGGAGGGATTCGTTGTCAGTGCCGAGCAAAGCGAGAGATGTACTGTGACGAATACACTGTTATAACCTACAGGTGGGCAGCAGGCAGAAGTTCTTGGGAAGTTGTGCTTGCTGCCTGTATTGCAAGTGGGATGAGGACATTGCATATGCACTTTTTAAGTGCACAAGGATTCAATCAATGGTGGAGGCACTTAAAGCGGCTCTGTATTTGATGAACCCCAGGAGGACCGTTCAGTCAGTGGGGGATCTACTATTTCAAAAAGGGCCACCAAGTCCGGGTTTCGAGAAAATACGGCCACAGCAGTTGCACTGCGTCATATCTGGGCGGAGCGGTGTCATGCGGTGTTCAGAGGCAAGCGATTTCATGTGGGGAGGGTGTTGAGGCAGGTCGGGACGGAGTTCAAGCTACATGGAAGGATGTAGAACAGCATCCTGCTCACGATGAGAGGAAGGGAAAGAATTGGCAGCCACGGGACAGGGTGGAATCACCTGGACAAGGATGAAGGCATGGTGCTTCGCAGGATATGTGTCAGAGGGTCCAGTCTGCTGACGTGGAACAGTGGGTTCGAGTCCATCTGGAAGGACCCCAGGACCACTTTTCAGCCACCGTAGTCACTTACAGGAAGTGGTGCATGACACCACACTCCCCTTCAAGAAGCAGTTACGACTGCGGTTTCCTTGCATTGTGTTTCAATGGATGGTTCCTATTTATAAATATATAAATAAATGAAAACTCCCCCGGGGCAGTGCGACTACTTTGTAACCACGAAAACTTCGATATAGTGACAGCCTACTACCGCGTTGTTCGGTATAAGGAATTAGTAATAACTTACTAAGACGCACTGCTAGTGGGTATACTGAACGTACATAGCAACGGGCTATGCTCTAGTTCCGTCGCCGTACGTGCTATACCGAACTATTCCGCGTCACTCCGAAGCTCTCTGCGTCTTCGGATGCCTTCTCCGAACATGTGCATCACGTGGTTGGGATTCGCTCTAGTGTTCCTATGTATAGACTCGTCATTCATTGTACCGAAAATCTGTAATCCTGTCATTTTGAATCTCAATATTCACTTCCGCGCTACTCTGGGTGTTATGAATTAACAAGCAGAGTAGCGCGTAAATGAATAACGAAGTGTTCAATCACTGAATGACAATACAAGGAATGGCAAGCCAAGATATAGGAACACCAGAGCTCGTCTAACCATGAGATGGGAAGGTTCGAGAAAGAGATCAACGGGTCTCGAAGTGACGAAGCGAGGCCCGGAGAACTCCATAAGGTCGAACTAGAAGGTCCGGAGAAGACGAGGCGATTCTGTCAGAAAGGTCCGGAACCGTCCCGAGGCTTCGGGTGTATTCGAGCGTACGCGATAGCAGTACCGCTCGGTAAGGAATGGAAAATTTCTTACACCACCCCCCCCCCCCTTAGCGAAGGTGATCTATATCAGCCACATGCTTGCGGGCCAAATAATTCGCAAGTATCGAAGGTGACTGTATCTGGTCTGAGGGCACCCACGTGTCGTCCTCACTGGTATGATTGGTCCATCGTATCAGAAAGTCAACGTGTCGTCCTTGGCCGTCGATACGAATCCTATGGCTCAAAATCTTCGAAGGCTCGATAGTCGTCTCTGCTGGTGGCCGTACATCCGGGACCAATCGCCGTCGAGCGATGTCCGATGTGTCAGGTACAAAAGGTCGCAACAGGCTC
Source organism: Closterium sp. NIES-67 (assembly GCA_027943415.1). Lineage (NCBI taxonomy): Eukaryota > Viridiplantae > Streptophyta > Zygnematophyceae > Desmidiales > Closteriaceae > Closterium > Closterium sp. NIES-67. The sequence continues at coordinate 141,762 of BQMB01000923.1, read as the reverse complement.
ACATGGAACTTGTTGTGAATACACCAATCGTCAGGTAGGTGCAACTGCGCAGTTACTGGCGTCACCATCTTCATGATCTTGAATGGGCCACAGAAACGTGGTCGTAATTTCGTTGGTAGTGGCAGCCGTAAATTCTTGGTGTCCAAAAGGACTAGTTGCCCTGCTGCCATTGTAATATCTCGTCGATGTAAATCCGCATACCATCGAGCAGTAGCGTTCGCCTTGCAAATAAACTCGACAGCTTTATCGCGGGCAGTCTGTAATTCCTCGACGAGCTGCTGCGACCGTGGTACTTGACTCTCAACGTTGGTGGAGATGGGTACTGTGGGGTACATCCCGTAATTGAGGTAAAACGGGGAATGATTAGTCGTAGCTGAGGGCGCGTTGTTGTAGGAAAATTCCAACATGGGAAGCGCGTCATCCCATTTGTTTCGGTCGGGGCAGTTTGTCCGTACCAGCTGCTCCATCGTTTGGTTTGTCCTTTCTGTTTGACCGTCCGTTTGGGGAAGATAAGGGGATGAGAATTGCAGGCGCGTGCCGTACCAAGCCCACGTGTCTTGCCAAAATTTCAACGTGAACCTCGGGTCTCGATCGCTAATGATTCCTGCTGGTATCCCGTGTATGCGAACAACGGTCGAGATGAACAGTCACGCGGTTTCTTCGGCTGTGATGGTTGTATGACATGGTGCGAAATGCGCCATTTTCGTCAATCGGTCGATGACAACCAATACTGCGTCGTTTCCGCTGGTCTATGGATCCATCGTCACGTGTTGCCATGGGCGTTGAGGTGGCTCGAGGGGCTGCAGCACACCTGTCGGTCGCTGATGTGATGATTTCATTCGCTGGCAGATCGGACATGCGGCCACGTAACGCTGCACGTCCGTCACCATATCTGACCAGTAATAAAACTGCTGCAATGCTTTCTTGAATTATCAACCCCGAAATGTCCCGATAAATTCGAATCGTAGACTTCTTGAATTAGTAATTCGCGAAGTAGACGATAACTTGGGACCCAAATTCGATCCGTCCCGCTTTGTAAGTAATAGACGCCTTTCCGTGTAGTAATTTTAAGATGGCCGTCATTTACGAATAAGGGGTCGGTCGAATACCCGTAGGTAAATAGTCCACTCGGTAGCGGGTTGCTCTGGGCGACTAGTACTGCTGCGAGTTGGGCAGACGGTCTGGATAGGGCGTGAGCAATATTGTTGGCGCCCTTTTTGTACGTGATCTTATACGTGAAGTTGGACTCCAGGTAGTCCAGTCAGCGTATCTGCCGCGGGTTGAGATTCGGCTGCGCTCTCAGGTACTGTAGGGATTTATGATCGGTTTGCACCGTCACGTCTGCTCCAGTTAGGTAGCCCCTCCAGATTTTGAACGTGTGGACAATCGCCAGCATCTCCTTGTCGTGTACCGGGTAGTTGCGCTCAGCAGATTGCATTTTCCGAGACTCATACACGATTGGTTGAAGACCATTGCCGAAATCTTGCATGAGCACGGCTCCGATGGCGATGTCACTTGCGTCGGTGATGACTTCGAAGGGCCGTTCCGGGTCAACGATGCGAAGTACTGGTGGCGACAGTAAAAGTTTTTTTAATACTTCGAACGCAGCTTGCTGCTTCTCCCCACACTCGTAAAAAATCCCCTTCTACAATAGGTCGGTTAGAGGTCTAGTTAACCCCGCCATGTTGGGTATAAACCATCGCACGTAATTCACCAAATCCAGAAAGGATTGCATCTGCTGCACATTTGTTGGCGGTTTCCACTCCTGAATAGCCCTGAGTTTTTTCGAGTCTATTTGAATCCCCTCTGTGGAGATCACGTGCCCCAAGAACTCCAGTTCTTATTTTAAAAACTTGCACTTGGAGCCATTGGTGATGAGACGATGCTGCTATTGCTGTTGAAAAAACGCTTCCAAGTTCTTGAACTGTAATTTTGTCATTTCGAACCTCGATATTCACTTCCGCGCTAGTCTATGTGTTATAAATGAATAAGCAGAGTAGCGCGGAAATGAATAACGAAGTGTTCAATCACTGAATGAGGATACAAGGAATGGCAAGCCAAGATATAGGAACACCAGAGCTGGTCTAACCATGAGATGGGAAGGTTCGAGAAAGGGATCGAAGGGTTTCGAAGTGACGAAGCGAGGCCCGGAGAACTCCCGAAGGTCGAACCAGAAGGTCTGGAGAAGCCAAGGCGGTTCTTTCAGAAAGGTCCGGAACCGTCCCGAGGCTTCGGGTCTGTTCGAGCGTACGCGATAGTAGTTCCGCCCGGTAAGGAATAGAAAACTCCTCATACATGGTTTCCACCCGTAACATTCAGGATTGGACGTTTTATTGGTTGGTTACTCTCTAAACCGGGTGCAGTATAGAGAGCGGTGTTACGAGCAACGAGTGTACTGAATATTCTGACCTTCCACAAGTACTGCGTGACACGTTGTCAAAGGATTCCTCCTCCGGTAGTTTGCTGATGTGGTAGCCGCTACTCTAGCCCCCCAACGTTTGCGGCGCGCTCTGGTCTTGCTTCTCAGGAACCATTTGGCAAGCCTACAAAGGATTTTACAATGGGGCTTTGTGTCGTTTCAAAGGATGTTGGACTACTTGCGATTCATAGCTTTCACGAGTACTTCGTAGTGCGTAAAATCGCGACTGCGAGTTTAGTTGAGAACCCGATTCAGGGAGCGCGGCCTTGAGGAATACACTTCACCTCATGGCTCCGTTCCCAGCCCCACTCAGCACGTCTACGTAACCCCACATTGCTCCCCCTCACATTTCTGCTGAGAATTTCTGATTTCCCCTTCACCAGTATCTCAGATCCAATCCTTCGGCAAGGTACGCCCAGCAAGTCGTGATGAGTCGCCCTGGTTCGATGTCCCATTCTAAGTGCTCCTAACCCTTCAACTCTGTGGTCTTGACATTTTCGTTTCCTGCTGTCGATTCGCTAATTCGCAGGTCACACTCGGTCGCCATGCCTAACCCCAAGGTCTTCTTCGATATCACCATTGGGGGAGCTCCCGCTGGCAGGATCATCATGGAGGTTCGTGATTTCTTGGACGCCGACCGAGTTTCCTGAGGCTAGGCGACTTACTCATGCTGTCCCGATTTCCCGTTGAATGCAGCTGTACGCGGATACCACCCCCAGGACAGCTGAGAACTTCCGCGCCCTGTGCACTGGTGAGTGCGATAGTGAACGGAGAAATGTTGAAGGTTCGGTATTCTAGGAAGTTTCTTATTCTGGTTTTTATTCGTTACGCAGGCGAGAAGGGGGTTGGTCGCTCTGGAAAGCAGCTTCACTTCAAGGGCTCTACCTTTCATCGCGTCATTCCGGACTTCATGTGCCAGGTACTATCGGTTCTACGGTCGATATTTTTTTTTTATTGTTGTTATTTAAAAAGTGTATCAGTCGGACATGGCGCGAACAATTTGGGCATTCCTCAACCGCACGATTCACTGTCGTGATGCGTGAACAGGGAGGTGACTTTACACGGGGAAACGGAACCGGCGGAGAGAGTATCTACGGCGAGAAGTTTGCCGATGAGAACTTCATCAAGAAGCACTCCGGGCCTGGTGTCCTCTCCATGGCTAACGCTGGCCCAAACACCAACGGCTCCCAGGTTCGTTCAAGCTACCTCAATCCCTCGCACCCCGTCACTCTCAACGTCGTTAGCCCCCCAGCGCATCTCGTAGAGACATTCATCAGCCGTCCTGCTGTTGGAGCATGGACCGCGTGTGTCTAAAGCTTCGCCCTGGAATTTCTCCTACACTTGCAGTTCTTCCTGTGCACGGTGAAGACTCCCTGGCTCGATGGGAAGCACGTGGTCTTCGGCCAGGTTGTGGACGGAATGAACGTCGTCAAGGCAGTCGAGACTGTTGGCACCACCTCGGTATGTCTGTTCCATTCGCTCATGCTTCACGCCTGCTTCAGTACCTCAGTTGTGCGATTCACGTTGTGTACAGCAACGAGAACCACAAGTGCCACGATTAACGTGTCTCTGGACGTTTCTTGTGCGCTACTGGCAGGGTGCTACGAGGAAACCTGTGGTCATTGCTGACTGCGGACAGCTCAGCTGAACTTGAATTTTAAGCCCTTAGTCTTCGGATCTTGACAACAGAGTTCTGCATACTGCCTGACCTTGGGATTTTTGTCAATGTGTTGAGCGGTTGCACACCTTAGTGCTGAGTGCACTTCCATACATCAATTCCCACTGGTATGCGGAGGCCTTTTGCCTTCCATTTTGAAATTCCCATTTGATTTGCAAGCAACGTGGCTGGATTGGTGCAAGCTGTGAGGAATCGAAGGTTGATGCCACAGGCGCATGTTGTCTGGGGGCAAAGTATTGAAGTGAAAGAATGACTAGAACAGTGAGATACAAGGGAATATAACCTAACGAGTTGTACTCCTGAAGGCACAACCCTGTAAAGTTTATAATGACATATAAAGATATGTATGACACACCACTTAGTCTGGATAGGGGTAGTGCCTGGTGAGAGAAGCAGCTCATGGTGGCACTACTAGTCCAACCTCTGAGACAGGGGTCTAAAGACCAGTCAAACGAGTATAGAGAAGGCAAGAGCAAGACCAGGGCAGCACTATTAGGAAGAGGGCACAAGGCCAGTCAGGGTAATATGTCAATATTATATAAGTTATATATAATTGATAGGCTTAAAACCACAGGCTAAAAAAGCACACCTTGGGCGCTCTTGAAAACTGTGTTTTTTGGTGGTCAGAATAAAAGACCCAGACTGGAGCACTCCACATGAAAAGTAACGAAAAAACATATCTTGCGACATTTTGAAACGTAGCGAGAGGGCCACGACGCACCAAGCACCCCCACGACTTCGGTGGAATATGGTGCGACAAGAACTACGGTCGCAAAATTGTTTCTGTGCGACCACAATCTCGAACCCATCGTTCAAGAGCTCCACGGGTGTGCTTCACGTTTCTAAGGAGGAGATAATCTCGTAGTCACACAAGCTTAGGAACCCATTGTCAACTTATACATATTATCTATGTAGAAGTTATAGGCTAGACTGAGGTATGCTTCTAACGAGTACAACCAACTAGTATTTGTTCTAGGTTTCCACCTCTAGTCATTATTCGTTCTCACTTTGACATGGTATCACGCGTAGGTTAGCATCCCCCACCTACCGCTTCCGCCCATACCCTAGCTAGGCCACGTCGCGCCTCCTAGCCCCGTCGCGCCTCCTAGCCACGTCGCCCCCCCCCCCCCCTCCTGGGCCACGTCGCGCCACCCTAGCCCCGTCGCGCCACCCTAGCCCCGTCGCGCCCCTCCTGGGCCCCGTCGCGCCTCCTAGCCCCGTCGCGCCCCTCCTAGGCCCCGTCGCGCCACCCTAGCCCCGTCGGCCACCCTAGCCCCGTCGCGCCCTGCCTGGCCCCGTCGCGCCCTGCCTGACCCCGTCGCGCCCGCTCGGCCCCGTCGCGCCCTGCCTGGCTCCGTCGCGCCCGCCTGGCCCCGTCGCGCCCTGCCTAGCCCCGTCGCGCCCTGCCTGGCCCCGTCACACCTGCCTGGCCCCGCCGCGCCTCCCTGGCCCTGCCGCGCCTGCCTGGCCCCGCCGCGCCTGCCTGGCCCCGTCGCGCCCTGCCTGGCCCCGTCGCGCCTGCCTGGCCCCGTCGCGCCTGCCTGGCCCCGCCGCACCTGCCTGGCCCTGCCGCGCCTTCCTGGCCCCCGCCGCGCCTCCCTGGCCCCGCCGCGCCTGCCTGGCCCCGCCGCGCCTCCCTGGCCCCGCCGCGCCTGCCTGGCCCCGCCGCGCCTGCCTGGCCCTGCCGCGCCTGCCTGGCCCCGCCGCGCCTGCCTGGCCCCGCCGTGCCTTCCTGGCCTCGCCAGCACCTGCCTGGCCCCACCACACCTGCCTGACCCCTTCGCCCCGGCTCGTCCTGCCGTGCCGCCTCGGGCTCCGTCTCCTCTGCTCGCCCGTGCTGAGGCGCTTCGCGGCCGCCGTGCTGGAGGGGGCTGTCGCTGTGTTCCTGTGGAGCTGTGCCGCTGACCCTGCACGATGGCGGACTTCGTGCTCCGACTGGACGCCGAGGGCCATGCGGTTGACTTCGCCGCCTGGCTCTCCGATCTCCGCCGCCACCTTACAGGTCAGCGCCAGGATGGCCACTCTTTGGTTGTCCATGTCGACGGCTTGCTCCCCCGTCCCCCCGCACCTGCTCCCCTCCCTGCTGATCCCTCCTCTGATGACCGTGAGACCTTCTCTACTGCTGCGCTTGCCCGTGCGGTCTGGGACTCCCGCGATGCAGTCGCTCAGGTTGCCATTAGCCACGCCCTCCCTGTCTCTGAGCGCTCGCGTTTTGCTACTATTGAGACGGCCAAAGCTTACTTAGACGCTGTTATTGCCCGCTATTCCACACCCGCGTCTGCTTCAGCTGGTCGCCTGCTCTTCCCTATGCTTTTCCCAGACCTTGCAGCTTTCCCTACCGTCGCAGACTTTGCCACTCACCTGCGTGCCCTAGAGACCCGCTATCGCACTGCCAGCACTGCTGCCCAGCTCACTGCGCTCCCCCCCCCTTTCTGCATGACGCTCTATTTTATCGCCATGCGCCTGCCAGACCGCCTCGCTAGTGCTCGCGATCACTTTCTTAGCCAGCACCCGGGTGACCTCACTCTCACTGCCTTTGTCGATACCCTCACCGAGATCGAGACTCGCCAGCGCACTATCGCTCAGTCGAGCGGTGCGCCGGCAGTTTCTATCTTTCACGGTTGTGCCCCCTCCCAGTGTGCGTTCACTGACGTTTCGGCTGCGGTCGCCTCGGCGGCCCCTCTCACCGAGTCGGCTGGTGCGGTCCACCCGCAGCAGCGCTCGCGCCGGGGTGGCCGTGGTCGCCAGGGGGGTAGGGGTGGTGGTTGCAGTAGTGGTGGTGACGGTAATCCGCCTGCGGGGACTACCACTGGTGGGCAGGAGCAGCAGCCCCAGCCGCAGCCGCCGCCCCAGCAGCAGTTACCGTCCCAGCAGCAGTCGCCGCAGCAGTGGGCCCGTCTCCCGCCTGGTTGGCCCGGCACCTCTGGAGGTAGTGGCCGTGGTGGCGGTCCGCGCAGCTTGGCGTCTACCGGCGGCTCCGGTGCTGTCACCTGCCAGTACCAGCTTCAGACCGGGCCTCTTCGCGGCACTCTGTGCCGCCGCCCGCACCCGACCGCCCGCTGTTTCCGCCGCCTCGACGATCTCTTTCGTCGTCGCTTTGGCCCGGCCCCGGACCTCCCCGACTGGCACAGCCTGCTCCGCCAGGGCGTGCCGATCTTTGAGTTAGACATGGATCAGCTAGGTACTGCTTTGCATGCTTTGTATTCTGACACTTCTAGTTTTGCTGGATCTTATTACCCTGTGTACTCTAGTTTAGGTGTTGCACCACTGTGTAGCTTAGCCTCCCCTGCTGCGTCAGGCGTAGAACTGCCTAGGTTGCCTAGTCTAGTCGCTGCACCGGCTCCGTCCCCGGCCTCCGCCACTGCGTCGCTGTCCTTCACTCTCGACTCCGGTGCTTCTGCCTGCTTCTTCCGCGACCGTTCCACGCTCACGCCGCTTGCTGCACCTGCTGTTGTCTCTCTCGTTGACCCCTCTGCGGGTCCGGTCGTCGCGCGCAGTTCTACGTCCCTTCCCTGTCCGGCAGTTCCCTCAGGCTCCCTTACTGGCCTCCACGTTCCCTCGTTCTCCAGGAACCTGGTTGGTGTCGGCTGTCTCCAGGACCTCGGCGTCACCACCACGTTCCCCGGGCACGAGCGGTTCGCTGTCTGTTCTGAGGCTGTCTCAGGTTCCCCCCTTGCGACGTTCCCCCGGGACCCGGTGTCCGGTCTGTTTACCCTAGACACCGCTTCCCCCCCGGTTGGTGCGTCCTCCCAGGTCGCTGCAGCTTGCTCGTGTCGGTCCCTCGCTCACCCCTCCCTTCTCTGGCACCACCGCTTAGGTCACCCTGCTCTCCCGCGTCTGCGTCACATGTCCCAGCACGGTCTTGTCTTAGGTCTCCCTGCGTCGCTCCCTGCCCTTCCTCCCTCGACTGCGCCACCGTGCACGCCTTGCGTCGAGGGTCGGCTTCGCCGTTCTCCTCACTCCTCCTCGCTGCGTCCTGCTACTGCCCCCCTTCAGACCCTGCACTTGGACGTTTGGGGCCCTGCCCCGTCCCCGGACCGCGCGGTGAGCGCTACTTCCTTGTGCTCGTCGACGACTACACGCGCTACACCACGGTGTTTCCCCTGGAGCGGAAGGCCGACGTGCCCGACGTTCTCCTCCCGTGGGTTGTGGCTGCGCGTCTCCACCGCGGTCTCCCCGTGTTGTGTCTCCACTCCGACCGTGGCGGCGAGTTCGCCTCTGGTCGGCTTGGACAGTTCTGTCGTGCGGAGGGCATCACCCAGTCGTACACCTTGCCGGACTCGCCACAGCAGAATGGGGTTGCTGAGCGCCGCATCGGCTTGGTCATGGAGGTCGCCCGTACCTCCATGATCCATGCCGATGCCCCCCATTTTTTGTGGCCGTTCGCTGTTCGCTACGCTGCTCACCAGCTTAACCTGTGGCCACGCTCCCAGCGGCCGCAGGTTTCGCCGACCCTCCTTTGGACCGGGTCCCCCGGTGACGCGTCTGCGTTCCACGTCTGGGGCTGCCTTGCTCACGTTCGTGCCTCTGGCACGGACAAGCTCACTGCCCGCACTGTCCCCTGTGTCTTCCTCGGTTTCCCCCTGGACTCGTCTGACTGGCTTTTCTACCACCCGCCGTCTCACCGCTTCCTCCACTCTCGTGACGTCACCTTTGACGAGTCCGTCTCCTTCTACCGCCGCTTCCCTCACCGAGGTCTCCCAGTTGCCCCCCCCCTGTTCCTTGCTCCCTCTCCCCCGGTAGCCCCTGCCCCTCTCCCGCCTCGTCCTGCCCCGTCTGGTGTCTCCCACGTCACTCCCCTCCCGTCGATTGTCCCCGTTGAGGAGTCTGCTGACTCTGGTGGTACCCCCGGTCCGTCCTTGCCGCGTCCCCCTTCCCCGGTGCCTCCGCCCCCACTGTCGCAGTCGCCGACCCCGCTGCCGCCGCCGTCGCCGTCGCTGCCGCAGCCGTCGCCGCTGTCGTCACCGCCGCAGCCGTCGCCGCCGCCGCCGCTGTCGCTGCCGCAGCCGTCGCCGCTGTCGCCGCCGCCGCAGCCGTTGCCGCCACTGCCGCCGCCGCTCTTGGCCCCTGGGGGTGCTGGTGTGGAGGAGGGTGTTCGTCCTGCGGCTTCTGGGGGTGCCGCTGGTGTTGGAGGGGGTTCTCGCTCTGGGGGTGTTGGTTCTGGGGGTGCTGCTGTTGAGTGTTCTGCCGACGGTCGTTCTGCCTCTGCTGGTCCGAGAGTTCCGGCCCAGCCGTCGTCGCCGCCGCAGCAGCCGTCGCCGCCGGTTTCTGCTCTCCGCCTGCTCGGCCTTCCCTCACCGGACCGCGCGCCGGTGTCTCCCCCACCGCCTGCTGACCTCCCTGTCTACGGTCCTGTGTTCCCGCCGCCGGACTCGTCTCCGGCCCGTCTTCCTCCTCGTTCCCCTCCTGTGTCTCCTCCGCTGTCCCCTAACCCTACCCCTCCGTCTCACGTTTGGGCTCGCCGTCCCCCCGTGCTCGTCCCGTCTCTCCTGTCCTGCCCACCCACCCTATGTTGCTCCGTTCCCGCTCGTCTCGTCCTCCCCTCCTCCCGTCCCCTCCTCCCTCGTCCCTTGTTGTAGCACCTCCTCCGTTCTCTGACTACCTCCGTGCTTCTCGTCCCCTTGTCCCTCGGGTCCTTGCCTCTCTTGTTACCGACCTTGCTGTTCCTGTCTCGCGCCTTGACGCGCTTGTCGCCGCTGTCGCTGACTTCGCTTCTACCCGCCGCCTTGACTACGCTACCGCTCTGGTCTCTGACCCTGTCCGTCGGGGGTGCTCCTGCCCTTGGCAGTGACGTCCTAGAGGACAGGCAGTACGAGCTGGCTTTCCTTTCCGAGGCTGCTCCCCATCTCTGCTCCATGCTCCTAGTCCCTGAGGGTGACCCAGACGCCTTCGACATCCCGACCCCTCGCACCTACGCAGAGGCCACCTCGGGACCTTGGGCCTCTCAGTGGATAGCTGCCATGGAGCAGGAGATGGCATCTTGGAGGTCCACCGGCACTTACGTCGACGCAGTTCCCCCGCCTGGGGTGAACGTAGTCGAGGTCGGTGGCTCTTCAAGGTGAAGCGCCCCCCTGGAGAGCCGCCTGTCTTCAAGGCGCGCTACGTGGCCAGAGGTTTCAGTCAGCGCGAGGGGGTTGACTTCTTCCAGACCTTCGCCCCGACCCCGAAGATGACCACTCTTCGGGCGCTGCTACACGTAGCAGCACAGCGTGACTACGAGCTTCACTCCCTCGACTTCTCTACTGCCTTTCTTCAGGGCAGCCTACACGAGCAGGTCTACCTGCGCCGACCACAGGGCTTCACTTGTACCTTCCCTCCTGGGACCCAGTGGCTTCTCAGGCGCCCGGTCTACGGCCTGCGTCAGGCTCCCCGCGAGTGGCACGACACGCTACATGCCACGTTAGCAGACCTGCAGTTCTTTCCGTCCTCTGCTGACCCTTCACTGTTTGTGCGTTCCGGCCTGACTCCGTTCTACATCCTTGTCTACGTAGACGACCTGGTCTTCGCTACCCCTGACAGGGACGCACTGGCCTCTGTGAAGGCTGAGCTGCTGAAGAGACACACCTGCACTGACCTTGGAGAGCTGCGTCGCTATCTTGGCCTGCAGATCTCCAGGGACAGAGCAGCACGCACCATCACTCTGACCCAGTCACACTTGGTGCGTCAGGTCCTTCAGAGGTTCGGTCTTCAGTTCTCCTCCGCACAGCCCACACCTCTACCCGTAGACCATGGGCTCTCTGCTCCCGTTCCTGAGGAGCCAGTAGAGCCCAGTGGCCCCTACGCAGAGCTGGTGGGTTGCCTCATGTACCTGATGACTTGCACGCGCCCAGATCTCGCATACCCTCTCAGCATCCTGGCTCGCTTTGTGGCTACAGGCAGACACCGACCTCAGCACTGGTCTGCCGCTAAGAGGGTTTTGCGTTATCTTGCTAGTACATCAGGCATGGGGTTAGTGCTAGGAGGACGCAGGCCAGTGGTCCTTACTGGGCACACAGACGCTTCTTGGGCAGACGACGCTGAGACGCTCAGGTCGTCACAGGGCTACTGTTTCAGCCTTGGTTCGGGTGCTATCTCTTGGAGATCCACTCGCTCGTCGTCTGTGGCTCAGTCTAGCTGTGAGGCTGAGATCTACGCTGGTGCCATGGCGGCACAGGAGCTCCGCTGGCTGACCTTCTTGCTCACAGACTTAGGTGAGCGGCCTAGCTCTGCCCCGGTCCTGTACGCTGACAACAGGGCCATGATACTCCTGTGTCAGGAGCCTCGGCTTGAGGGCAGAGCGAAGCATATCCAGCTGCGGTACTTTCTCCTGCGTGAGCTACAGCAGCGCCGCCAGGCCCGCGTAGTTCACTTGGCCTCAGGTGCCAACACAGCTGATATCTTTACTAAGGCGCTTGCGCCTAAAGATCATCAGCGGCACTGTGTACAGCTTGGTCTTGTTCCTGTAGCTGCTCCCCTGTTAGGATCCTGATTGTGTACTCTCTATTATATATGCTTGTCAGACTGGCCTTGTGGCCTTTCCTCCAGTGGCTGGACTAGTAGTGCCACCCTGGCTTGCTTCAGTTTTGGTTGTATTCTTGCTGACTGGTCTCTAGACCCCTGCCTCAGTGGTTGGACTAGTAGTGCCGCCCTGAGCTGTTTGTTTCTTGTTTAGTTTCACCCCTTGTCTAGCCTAGGGGGTGTGTCAACTTATACATATTATCTATGTAGAAGTTATAGGCTAGACTGAGGTATGCTTCTAGTGAGTACAACCAACTAGTATTTGTTCTAGGTTTCCACCTCTAGTCATTATTCGTTCTCACTTTGACACCCATAGCTGCCACCAGGCCCCCAAATTGCAGACTTTTTACTCTGATTCAGACTTTTTTCAGAGTTTTTTTGGGGGTGTACTCTGATTGGGAAGACTTTTTTTTGTACCTTACTTTGATTTTTCAGAGAAGATTTATGTACCTACGCTGATTTTTCAGACTTTTTTTACTAGTGTACTCTGATGCCTCAACTCTGTATGGGGGGTCGACTCTGATTTGTGTAATGCCAGGTTTAGAGGGGGGGAGCGTGATTTACCTGTGGGGGGGTGCTGATTGGCCCTTAGCCAAAATCAGGGCGAGATGCTTGTGGGGGGCTTTGTGAGGGCAGTTATTGGCCCTTCACCCAAATCAACGGCCAATGCGTATTGGGGGCTGTGTGAGGGACAGGCCCCCAGAAGTCAGGAAATTTTTCCTGATTCAGGAAAAAAACAGGGAGTTTCTTGGTACTTACCCTGATTGTGCAGGGTTTTGTAAATGACAAACCCTGTTTTTTCAGGCTTTTTCTAAGGGTAAACTCTGATCGCTCAGCAAGGTTTTTTAGCGAACGCTGAATTTCTCAGCATTGTAGCGGGTCTTAGCCCTTTCCAAAAGCGTGTCTAGGGGGGGCAGTCAAGAATTTCGAGGTTCTCCCCCCCACTTTCCCCCACCCCCCGAGGCTGTGTGAGGGCGCTCATTGGTCCTTGGTCAAAAAAATCTCCGCGTTGTATGTTGGAGGTCATGTGAGGGAGGTGTGCTGAGGACCGTGTGAGGGCAATTGCTAGCCCTTGGCCGAATTTGCTTGATGTGCGCCTGCCCTAGGGCTCTGCGAGGGAAGAGATTCCCTCCGCCCCTGCAATCTGGTCGCCTCCCCCCTGCAATCTGGTCGCCTCCCCCCCTATTCAGCCCTTCCCCCCTCTCCCCCCACCAATTGTCGTTTCCTGCCCATCCCCCAATCTCGCCACACGCGCGAATTCGCTACGAATTCCCAGCACCCCCAAAAACCAAGACTTGAACACACAAAATTCATGAACTATAACATGTATAGAAAGATTGAAAAATCAGTATTTTTTTTTTAAGTAATTCTGATGGCTCAGGATTTTTTTTTAGGGGACCCTGAAAATTCAGACTTTTCTGCAGGGAGAATCCTGATGGATCAGGAAGCCTCAAAACCAATCTAGGGCCCTGGTGAGGGAGTTGACTGGCCCTTCACCAAAATCGCTGGCCGATGTGTACTGGGGGCTGTGTGAGGGAGCTGACTGGCCCTTCACCAAAATCACCTCCCAGTTTGTGATGCGTGCGGTGTGAGGGGCCGATTGGCCCTTGGAAAATTTTGCTGAGGTGTGCTTGCCAGTGCAGCGGGCTGTGTGTGCGAGGGCACCCATTGGCCCTTCACGAAATAGCCACCTGGATGGCCCCGATTTCCCTACCTCCCCTGCAATTTTGATTTGCCCGCCCCCCAATTCTTTTCCGCCCCCATCCCTCGATTTCGTCCCCCATTCGCAATTCGCCACGATCCCGTTTCTCCACCAACCGATATCGTCGCCGTACCTCAGGCACGCGAAATTACTAGACACGGAACGGGGAGGGGGGGGGATAGAAACCCGTGAAAGACTCACCTAAATTTTTTAAAATCGTATGTCAGTCTGTCTGGGAGATTATCAAAGTAAAAAAATCTTAAGTCAGGCCTGGCAAGAGCGCTGTACAATACAGCACAGCCTTGCCATGAGCCTCGCTGATCAACCAAACCCGCACCAGCGCGGGGCCGGGCCTAGGGCGCCACGAAATTCCGCGCCGCCGCCAGAACACGGATACGGTAGGGAGCGCACGCGAGAGAAAGCCCCTCAAGCAAGAAGTATGAGGGCAGCGGTTGGGAAGGGAATGGAAAAGTAACGTGCAAAACACTCACTTTGAAATCAGAGTTAAAAACAATGGTAACTCTGATTAATCAGACAAATAAATTATTGTTACTCTGATTTTTCAGACTTTTTTTAGGGGGCGACTCTGAAGGCCATACCAAGAGATGGCAGGCAAGTCTGATGAATCAGACAAGCCCAAAACCAATTTGGGGGCCTGGCTGCCACAGCACAGGTCAGATAAAAAAAACCGCCCCGCGCATCGACGACCAACTCATACCACTACGGGAAGACGGATTTATTCTCCGAGTAGGCGACCTCCATATGTGTCATACCGCAACACACAGAGGGACAAGCTAAAAGCAGCGTAAACGAGCCAAGGAAGCCGTAGTTTGCGACGCGAATCTAGGGTAAGACCTGCCATTAGGCCCCGTGACGAAACGCATGTATATAGCCGGCGTTAAAGCGGCACGGGGGGCCGCGGATAGCGACGAGATCGGGGGACGCATAGGAAGGAGAGGGGGAAACGGATGGCGAAATGAGGGAGGCCGGATGGCGAGGAGTGGGGGAACGGACGGCGATGATAGGGAGAACGGACGGTGAGGATGGGGGGAAAGGACAGGGGTGAGGGGTAGCAGATGGCGTGGAGAGGGGAAACGGACGGCGAGGCTAAGGGGAACAGACAGGGGTGAGGGGGAGGCGACGCGAGGGGGAACGGATGACGAGGTGAGGGAGAAGGGATGGCGAGGATAGGGGGAACGGATGGCGCGAAGAGGGAGAAAGGGCGGCGAGGATAGAGGGAACTGCCAGGGGTGAGGGGGAGCGGATGGTGCGAAGAGGGGGGACGGATGGCGAGGGGAGGGGGAAAGGATGGCGAGTTGAGGGGGAACGGATTGCGACGTGAGAGGGAACGGAGGGTGAGGCTAGGGGGAATGGAGGGCGAGGCTAGGGGGAACGGGGACGAGCAGAGAATGAACTGATGGCAAGGTGAGGGAGGGACGGAGCCGCGTGAGGATGGGGGTGTGGAGAGGGTGAACGGTGTGGGAGAGGGTGAACGGTGTGGGCGAGGGCGAGGAGAGCGGGAGGACTGTGCATAGAGAGAGGGGGAGAGAGGAAGAAATGAGGGGTAACCGAGGGTGCGGAGAGAGGGAGGAGAATGCATAGAGAGAGGGGGAGAGAGGACGAGAAGTGGGGTAGCAGAGGGCGGGGAGAGATGGGGGAGAGGGTGAGCGAGGGCTGATGAGAGGGCGGGCAGATTCCTGAATCTGCTTCCCAAGTCAGATTCCTAACTCTTATTCTCAAGTCAGATTCCCATGTCAGAGTCCTATGTCAAATTCCCGAGTCTCATTCCCGAGTCAGATTCCCATGTCTGCCGCCCGTCCCTCCCCTCTCGCCCATCCTCCCCTGCCGCCCGTCCCTCCCCTCTCGCGTGTCCCTCCCCACTCGCCCGTCCCTCCCCTGCCGCCCATCCTTCCCCTCTCACCCGTCCCTGTGCGTGCGCCCATCCCTCCCTTCTATCTATCCCCTCCTGACAGCATGTCTCTGGATTCCGTCCCCGTCTCCCTTCCCCTCTAGCTCCCACCATCCCCTCAGCTCCCACCATCCCCTCAGCTCCCACCATCCCCCTCAGCTCCCACCATCCCTCAGCTCCCACCATCCCCTCAGCTCCCACCATCCCCTCAGCTCCCATCATCCCTCAGCTCCCCTCAGCTCCCACCATCCCCTCAGCTCCCACCCATCCCCTCAGCTCCCACTCCCTCAGCTCCCCCATCCCTCAGCTCCACCATCCCCTCAGCTCCCACCATCCCTCAGCTCCCCATCCTCATCCCCCCTCAGCTCCCACCATCCCCTCAGCTCCCACCATCCCCTCAGCCCCACCATCCCCTCAGCTCCCACCATCCCCTCAGCTCCCACCATCCCCCTTCAGCTCCCCATCATCCCCTCAGCTCCCACCATCCCCTCAGCTCCCATCATCCCCTCAGCTCCCACCATCCCCTCAGCTCCCACCATCCCCTCAGCTCCCACCTCCCCCTCAGCCCCACCATCCCCTCAGCCCCCATCCCCTCAGCTCCCACCATCCCTCAGCTCCCCCTCCCCCCACTCCCACCATCCCCTCAGCTCCCACCATCCCCTCAGCTCCCACCATCCCCCAGCTCCCCCATCCCCCACCCCTCCCCACTCCCCCCCTCAGCCCCACCATCCCCTCAGCTCCCACCATCCCCTCAGCTCCCACCATCCCCTCAGCTCCCACTCATCCCCTCAGCTCATCCCCTCAGCTCCCACCATCCCCTCAGCTCCCACCATCCCCTCAGCTCCCACCATCCTCCTCTCAGCTCCCACCATCCCCTCAGCTCCCACTCATTCCCCTCAGCTCCCACCATCCCCTCAGCTCCCACCATCCCCTCAGCTCCCACCATCCCCTCAGCTCCCACCATCCCCTCAGCTCCCACCATCCCCTCAGCTCCCACCCCATTCCCCTCAGCTCCCACCATCCCCTCAGCTCCCACCATCCCCTCAGCTACATCCCCAGCCCCCATCCCCTCAGCTCCACCATCCCCTCAGCTCCCACCATCCCCTCAGCTCCCACCATCCCCTCAGCTCCCACCATCCCTCAGCTCCCACCATCCCCTCAGCTCCCACATCCCCTCAGCTCCCACCATCCCCTCAGCTCCCACCATCCCCTCAGCTCCCACCATCCCCTCAGCTCCCACCATCCCCTCAGCTCCCCACCATCCCCCTCAGCTCCACCATCCCTCAGCTCCCACCATCCCCTCAGCTCCCACCATCCCCTCAGCTCCCACCATCCCCTCAGCTCCCACCATCCCCTCAGCTCCCACCATCCCCTCAGCTCCCACCATCCCCTCAGCTCCCACCATCCCCTCAGCTCCCACCATCCCCTCAGCTCCCACCATCCCCTCAGCTCCCACCATCCCCTCAGCTCCCACCATCCCCTCAGCTCCCACCATCCCCTCAGCTCCCACCATCCCCTCAGCTCCCATCATCCCCCAGCTCCCCCATCCCTCAGCTCCCATCATCCCCTCAGCTCCCACCATCCCCTCTAGCTCCCACATCCCCTCAGCTCCCCACCATCCCCTCAGCTCCCATCCATCCCCATCTAGCTCCCACCATCCCCTCAGCTCCCACCATCCCCTCAGCTCCCACCATCCCCTTCAGCTCCCACCATCCCCTCAGCTCCCATCATCCCCTCAGCTCCCATCTCCTCACCCTCCCCCACCATCCCCTCAGCTCCCACCATCCCCTCAGCTCCCACCATCCCCTCAGCTCCCACCATCCCCTCAGCTCCCCCACCATCCCCCTAGCTCCCACCATCCCCTCAGCTCCCACCATCCCCTCAGCTCCCATCATCCCCTCAGCTCCCACCATCCCCTCAGCTCCCCACCATCCCCTCAGCTCCCACCATCCCCTCAGCTCCCACGATCCCCTCAGCTCCCATCATCCCCTCAGCTCCCACCATCCCCTCAGCTCCCACCATCCCCTCAGCTCCCACCATCCCCTCAGCTCCCACCATCCCCTCAGCTCCCATCATCCCCTCAGCTCCCACCATCCCCTCAGCTCCCACCATCCCCTCAGCTCCCACCATCCCCTCAGCTCCCATCATCCCCTCAGCTCCCACCATCTCCTCAGCTCCCACCATCCCCCTCCCCATCCAGCTCCCACCATCCCCTCAGCTCCCACCATCCCCTCAAGCTCCCACCCCCTCAGCTCCCACCATCCCCTCAGCTCCCACCATCCCTCAGCTCCCACCATCCCTCAGCTCCCACCATCCCCTCAGCTCCCACCATCCCCTCAGCTCCCACCATCCCTCAGCTCCCACCATCCCCTCAGCTCCCACCATCCCCTCAGCTCCCACCATCCCCTCAGCTCCCACATCCCCTCAGCTCCCACCATCCCCTCAGCTCCCATCATCCCCTCAGCTCCCATCATCCCCTCAGCTCCCACCATCCCCTCAGCTCCCACCATCCCCTCAGCTCCCACCATCCCCTCAGCTCCCACCATCCCCTCAGCTCCCACCATCCCCTCAGCTCCCCCATCCCCTCAGCTCCCACCATCCCCTCAGCTCCCACCATCCCCTCAGCTCCCACCATCCCCTCAGCTCCCATCATCCCCTCAGCTCCCATCATCCCCTCAGCTCCCACCATCCCCTCAGCTCCCACCATCCCCTCAGCTCCCACCATCCCCTCAGCTCCCACCATCCCCCTTCAGCTCCCATCTCATCCCCTCTAGCTCCCACCATCCCCTCAGCTCCCACCATCCCCTCAGGCTCCACCATCCCCTCAGCTCCCACCATCCCCTCAGCTCCCACCATCCCCTCAGCTCCCACCATCCCCTCAGCTCCCACCATCCCCTCAGCTCCCCACCATCCCCTCAGCTCCCACCATCCCCTCAGCTCCCATCCATCCACCACTCAGCTCCCACCATCCCCTCAGCTCCCACCATCCCCTCAGCTCCCACCATCCCCTCAGCTCCCACCATCCCCTCAGCTCCCACCATCCCCTCAGCTCCCACCATCCCCTTCAGCTCCCACCATCCCCTCAGCTCCCCATCATCCCCCTCAGCTCCCCACCATCATCCCCTCAGCTCCCATCATCCCCTCAGCTCCCACCATCCCCTCAGCTCCCACCATCCCCTCAAGCTCCCACCATCCCCTCAGCTCCCACCATCCCCTCAGCTCCCACCATCCCCTTCAGCTCCCACCATCCCCTCAGCTCCCATCATCCCCTCAGCTCCCATCATCCCCTCAGCTCCCACCATCCCCTCAGCTCCCACCATCCCCTCAGCTCCCACCATCCCCTCAGCTCCCACCATCCCCTCAGCTCCCACCATCCCCTCAGCTCCCACCATCCCCTCAGCTCCCACCATCCCCTCAGCTCCCACCATCCCCTCAGCTCCCACCATCCCCTCAGCTCCCACCATCCCCTCAGCTCCCACCATCCCCTCTAGCTCCCACCATCCCCTCAGCTCCCACCATCCCCTCAGCTCCCACCATCCCCTCAGCTCCCACCATCCCCTCACTCCCACCATCCCTCAGCTCCCCATCCCTCAGCTCCCACATCCCCTCAGCTCCCACCATCCCTCAGCTCCACCATCCCCTCAGCTCCCACCATCCCCTCAGCTCCCCACCATCCCCTCAGCTCCCACCATCCCCTCAGCTCCCACCATCCCCTCAGCTCCCACCATCCCCTCAGCTCCCACCATCCCCTCAGCTCCCACCATCCCCTCAGCTCCCACCATCCCCTCAGCTCCCATCATCCCCTCAGCTCCCACCATCCCCTCAGCTCCCACCATCCCCTCAGCTCCCCCATCCCCTCAGCTCCCCACCATCCCCTCAGCTCCCACCATCCCCTCAGCTCCCACCATCCCCTCAGCTCCCATCATCCACCTCAGGCTCCCATCATCCCCTCAGCTCCCATCAATCCCCTCAGCTCCCACATCCCCTCAGCTCCCATCATCCCCTCAGCTCCCACCATCCCCTCTAGCTCCCACCATCCCCTCAGCTCCCACCATCCCCTCAGCTCCCACCATCCCCTCAGCTCCCACCATCCCTCAGCTCCCACCATCCCCTCAGCTCCCACCATCCCTCAGCTCCCATCATCCCCTCAGCTCCCACCATCCCCTCAGCTCCCACCATCCCCTCAGCTCCCACCATCCCCTCAGCTCCCACATCCCCTCAGCTCCCACCATCCCCTCAGCTCCCACCATCCCCTCAGCTCCCACCATCCCCCTCAGCTCCCACCAGTCCCCTCAGCTCCCACCATCCCCTCTAGCTCCCACCATCCCCTCAGCTCCCACCATCCCCTCAGCTCCCATCATCCCCTCAGCTCCCACCATCCCCTCAGCTCCCACCATCCCCTCAGCTCCCACCATCCCCTCAGCTCCCACCATCCCCTCAGCTCCCACCATCCCCTCAGCTCCCATCATCCCCTCAGCTCCCACCATCCCCTCAGCTCCACCATCCCCTCAGCTCCCATCATCCCCTCAGCTCCCATCATCCCCTCAGCTCCCACCATCCCCTCAGCTCCCACCATCCCCTCAGCTCCCATCATCCCCTCAGCTCCCACCATCCCCTCAGCTCCCACCATCCCCTCAGCTCCCATCATCCCCTCAGCTCCCACCATCCCCTCAGCTCCCACCATCCCTCAGCTCCCACCATCCCCTCAGCTCCCACCATCCCCTCAGCTCCCACCATCCCCTCAGCTCCCACCATCCCCTCAGCTCCCACCATCCCCTCAGCTCCCATCATCCCCTCAGCTCCCACCATCCCCTCAGCTCCCACCATCCCCTCAGCTCCCACCATCCCCTCAGCTCCCACCATCCCCTCAGCTCCATCATCCCCTCAGCTCCCACCATCCCCTCAGCTCCCACCATCCCCTCAGCTCCACCCTCCCCTCAGCTCCCATTCATCCCCTCAGCTCCCACCATCCCTCAGCTCCCACCATCCCCTCAGCTCCCACCATCCCCTCAGCTCCCACCATCCCCTCAGCTCCCACCATCCCTCAGCTCCCATCATCCCCTCAGCTCCCACCATCCCCTCAGCTCCCACCATCCCCTCAGCTCCCACCTCCCCTCAGCTCCCACCATCCCCTCAGCTCCCATCATCCCCTCAGTCCCACCATCCCCTCAGCTCCCACCATCCCCTCAGCTCCCATCATCCCCTCAGCTCCCACCATCCCCTCAGCTCCCACCATCCCTCAGCTCCCACCATCCCCTCAGCTCCACCATCCCTCAGTCCCATCATCCCTCAGCTCCCATCCATCCCCTCAGCTCCCACCACCCCTCAGCTCCCCACCCATCCCCTCAGCTCCCACCATCCCCTCAGCTCCCACCACCAGTCCCCTCAGCTCTTCCCAGCCATCATCCCCTCAGCTCCCACCATCCCCTCAGCTCCCACCATCCCCTCTAGCTCCCACCATCCCCTCAGCTCCCCCATCCCCTCAGTCCCACCATCCCCTCTAGCTCCCACCATCCCCTCAGCTCCCACCCATCCCCTCAGCTCCCACATCCCCTCAGCTCCCACCATCCCCTCAGCTCCCACTCATCCCCTCAGCTCCCACCATCCCCTCAGCTCCCACCATCCCCTCAGCTCCCCACCATCCCCTCAGCTCCCACCATCCCCTCAGCTCCCACCATCCCCCTCAGCTCCCCACCATCCCCTCAGCTCCCATCATCCCCTCAGCTCCCACCATCCCCTCAGCTTCCCATCCATTCCCCTCAGCTCCCACCATCCCCTCAGCTCCCACCATCCCCTCAGCTCCCAACCATCCCCTTCAGCTCCCACCATCCCCTCAGCTCCCCATCCATCCCCTCAGCTCCCACCATCCCCTCAGCTCCCACCATCCCCTCAGCTCCCACCATCCCCTTCAGCTCCCATCATCCCCTCAGCTCCCACCATCCCCTCAGCTCCCACCATCCCCTCTAGCTCCCACCATCCCCTCAGCTCCCACCATCCCCTCTAGCTCCCACCATCCCCTCAGCTCCCACCATCCCCTCAGGCTCCCATCATCCACTCAGGCTCCCATCATCCCCTCAGCTCCCATCATCCCCTCAGCTCCCATCATCCCCTCAGCTCCCACCATCCCCTCTAGCTCCCACCATCCCCTCAGCTCCCACCATCCCCTCAGCTCCCACCATCCCCTCTAGCTCCCACCATCCCCCTCAGGTCCCACCATCCCCTCAGCTCCCATCACCCCCTCAGCTCCCACCATCCCCTCAGCTCCCACCATCCCCTCAGCTCCCACCATCCCCTCTAGCTCCCACCATCCCCTCAGCTCCCACCATCCCCTCAGCTCCCATCACCCCCTCAGCTCCCACCATCCCCTCAGCTCCCACCATCCCCTCAGGCTCCCATCATCCACTCAGGCTCCCATCATCCCCTCAGCTCCCATTATCCCCTCAGCTCCCATCATCCCCTCAGCTCCCACCATCCCCTCAGCTCCCACCATCCCCTCAGCTCCCATCATCCCCTCAGGCTCCCATCATCCCCTCAGCTCCCACCATCCCCTCAGCTCCCACCATCCCCTCAGGCTCCCATCATCCCCTCACTCTCACCTTTTCCGCTCTCTCCTTCCCTCACTCTTGCCTTTTTCGCAGGTCAGGTGCTCTTTCGTGTCCCTATGCTCACCCGCTGCATACGAGGGTAGTTTTGGAACATTGGAAGACAAGGGTGTGGATTGCCTTTTTTCGTTTCCACCAGGATAAGGCCCTTTTCTGTTTGCCCCCCATTCATAGTATCAATATTTGATAATGCTATCCAATGGAAGAAGTATACGTAGTTTGTCTGCATGCTAGAATGGGCGTGTCAACTACATGTTTGTTGCGATGTTGCAATTTATATTTGTATCTTTAGTAGCAATGTGAGAGTACATCGTTTAGTTTCCAAGTCGTAAGTTGCACGAATTTATAAGGGCTAGAAGTTTCATGTTGGAGTGTGTTCTTACTTGAGACCAGTTTGAGTTGCCTACTGACTTTCTATGCATGTTTCGACGCGACGTCAAGTTCTCTGGCCTTCAAGAAGGCCTTCTAGGTGCACTTTTCTTGAACAAACAGGCCCTGGTTGCAACTTCTTTTCCGTATCGGCAATTGGGTGGTGGTCGCGTATGGCCTTGGCTCCCTTGTCGCACGCATCCCAGTTTTCGCCCAACCTCCCCTGGGTGCGCAATGTGGTCTGTTCGTATCTGCCCAGCTGCCCCAAAATTGTCCCCTCAGTTTCGCCCACTGAACCCTTATTTTCAATGGTGACCCATGTTCAAGAGGGGCGCTCTTGAAGCCCCCCCCTTGCTTTTTTGGCCTGTGGTTTTAATAGTTGTTACTGAACCTTGCTGTAGAGGGTACAATCCCCTCCTTGTACTCCTCTCTGTTCCTAATCGATCACCTTCTTTCTCGACATTCTCTCTCCCGCTCCTAGATCTATTTTCCTCACGCCATTCCATGGCGGTATTCCTTGAATCCTAGCTAAGTTAGCGTCCTAAGTTTAAGAGGCTAGTGTCCTAAGTTTCTAAGATGGTATCAGAGCCGGTCGTTTCCACCTGGCCCGCTCCCTACGCTTCCGCCGTGCCTTTCCCTCGTTGTTGCCGGGCCGCTGTCACGGCCATGTGTAACTGTCATCGTGGCGCTGCCGTCGCGGCCCCAGCGCGTAACGTCGACGTCGTGCTGTCAGCACGAAGTCGACGTCCCGCCGTGGCATCGACGCCGCACTGTGGCGATGTCATAATGCTGCGACGGCGGCGTCTTCCGTCTGTGGCTGGCCAAGTGACGTCGTTGGCGCCGCCGGACCTGCCGCCCGCTCGCCAACCACGAGCGTCACTCAGGACGCCGTCCTCCCGCCAGTAAGCGCCGCGCCATTTATGGCGCGTCGCTGAAGACTCGCCACCGCCCCCCCGCCCCCCCCATTCTCCCTTCCCCCTCCATCTCCTCCTGCTCCTGTTGCAGCTGCTGACTCCTACCCGGTCGTCGCCGGGCCGTGACACACCGCCGAGAGCCCTCATCCGCGGCCGTTGCCTTTGCTGCCTCTCGGCGGGTGGGGATGTCACCACGTCACGCACGAGGGGTAGATGCCCGGCTGCATACGAGCATGGGGGTGTAAGGGTGTCGGGGGTGTGGTGTGTTGGGTGGGTGTGTGACTATCAAGCCTAGGGGGTGTGTCAAGATTATATAAGTTATATATAATTGATAGGCTTGATAGTTGTTACTGAACCTTGCTGTAGAGGGTACAATCCCCTCCTTGTACTCCTCTCTGTTCCTAATCGATCACCTTCTTTCTCGACATTCTCTCTCCCGCTCCTAGATCTATTTTCCTCACGCCATTCTACGGCGGCATTCCTTGTATCCTAGCTAAGTTAGCGTCCTAAGTTTAAGAGGCTAGTGTCCTAAGTTTCTAAGATAATATATATAAAGGTCTGTACACAATCAAGGTCCTAGCAAGTGAGAGGCTACAGGAACGAGACCTAGCTGTACACAGTGCCGCTAATGATCTTTAGGCGTAAGCGCCTTCTCCAGGCCATGCGGGGGGGAGACGGCCGACCCGCGGCTGCTGCTGCTGCTGCTGCGGCGGCGGCTGCTGCTTCTGCTGGTCTAGCGAGGGCACCTGCTGCTGCTGCCACTGGGACTGCTGCTCCGAGGCACCAGCCCCAGCCCCCTCGTCAGTACCACCAGCGGGCGAGCCACCTCCACCACCGGCACCACCCCCTCCTCCGCTACCTCCTCCGCTACCTCCGCCGCAGCCGGAGCTGTCTCAACAACCGCAGCAGAACCGTCGAAGTAAGCGCACTGAGCACGAGCACAACCCTGAAAGATAGAGACCGGCAAGGTACCGCTAGACTGGGCGATAGAGCGCTGACATGTCTCTACGGCAGACAGGGTGTCAACAATCTCAGTGAGGGTGAGGTCAGCGGCGTGGAGACTAAGGAAGTGATCGCGGGCGGTGGCAAGGCGGTCAGGGAGGCGGATGGAAAGCAAGTAAAGGGTAGAGCAGATGGGGGGCTGAAAAACACGAAGCTGGGCCACAGTGCAGGCACCGCGCCAGGTCGTGTCTTTTGTGCGCAGATGGGAGGCTAGGTCAGCGACAGTAGGGAAAGACGCAAGGTCAAGAAAGAGCATGGGCAGGATCAGACGACCTACGGAGGCAGAGGGCGGGGTGGAATAGCGCGCAACAACAGCCTCTAGGAACTCCTGCGAAGACCTGACCGACCTAAAGCGGGGTCGCTCGGACAAGGGGAGGGCATGACTAATCGCAAGCTGTGCGACAACGTCACGCGACAACCAGACTGCACGGGCAAGGGCAGCAACGGCAGCGGACTCACGGTCAGCAGACGTGGGCTCAGTAGGTAGAGCAGCAGGGGGGTCCGGGCAGGGGAGCGTACCGTCAATGTGGACGGCCAAGGAGTGGCCGTCCTGCCGCTGACCAGTCAGGTGTCGGCGGAGGTCGACGAGCCACGAGTCAAACTCAATCAGCTGCCCCTCCGCATCAAAACGCAGGACCGAGTCCGCCATGATGGTCACTGCAGCAGCAGAAAGGCGGCACTGGGCAGTAGGGTGCGGCGGAATGCAGTGATCTGCGGTGCAGTGCTGTAGAGTGCGGTAGAGGGAGGTGCAGTACGGTAGGGTGCGGTGCAGTGCTGTACAGTGCGGTGCAGAGTGGTGCAGTGCGGTGCAAGACGGTGCAGCGCGGTGCAGAGGGCCGAAGACGGCGGCGAGGCGTCTAGGAGACGGGGCCGCGGGTGGCGAGGCAACGGGGCCGGTTAGGCGTGGAGGTGACGGGGCCGGCTGGGCTACGGGGCGGCTAGGCGAGGGGGCCAGCAAGGGGACGGGGACGGTCGGGCGACAGGGCCTGCTAGACGACGGGGTCGGCTAGGAGGCGGGGTTGGCTAGGAGATGGGGACGGCTGAGTAACGAGGACGGCGAGGCGACGGGGCCAGCTGGGAGGCGGGGTCGGCTAGGAGACGGGGTCGGCTAGGAGGCGGGGCCGGCTAGGAAATGGGGCCTGCTAGGCGACGGGGCCTGCTAGGCGACGGGGCCTGCTAGGCGACGGGGTCAGCTAGGAGGCGGGGCCAGCTGGGTGACGAGGCCGGGGAGGCGACGGGCCCGGATAGAAGGCGGGGTCGGCTAGGAGGCGGGGCCGGCTGTGCTACGGGGCCGGCTAGGCAACGGGGCCAGTTAGGCGACAGGGCTGGTAGGACGACGGGGCCAGCTAGGAGGCGGGGCCGACTAAGCTACGGGGCCGGCTAGGACGACGGGGCCGATTGAGCGGCGGGGCCAGCTAGGAGGCGGGGCCGACGGTGCCGATTGGGCGGCGGGGCCAGCTAGGAGGCGGGGCCGACGGGGCTGATAAGGCGGCGGGGCCTGCTAGGAGGCAAGGCCAGCTAGGAGGTGGGGCCGGCTAGGGGACTGGGCAGGCTGGGCTACGGGGCCAGCTAGGCGACAGGGGCGGCTAGGCGACGGGGCTGGCTAGGAGACGGGCTGGCACGTGCGGGAGGGGAACGTGGCGGCTAGGACCTGGGGCGGAAGCGCTAGTGGGCAGGGGGGAGTCGGACCTATCTACTCATGATACCATATTGAAGTGAAAGAATGACTAGAACAGTGAGATACAAGGAAATATAACCTAATGAGTTGTACTCCCTAAGGCACAACCCTGTATAGTCTATAACAATACACTAAGATATGTTTGACACAAAGTTCCTACTGCGAATGGAACAATCGAGTCAAGAAGAGGTGCCTGCAAGGGCGTGCGAGCAAGCAGTCCTAGAGACAGATACCTACATAACATTTTCGAAACTGTATTATTTGCGAATACGCTGCATCTGGTATGAAATACAGTAACAAGTGTCCCTCACTACTCTCCAGCTACACGTCAGTACATTTTGTTAGAAAGAGAGTGTGAATAGACTAGGAAGATACAGGGCAATATAGCCTAATGTGTTGTACACTCTAAGGCACAAACGTGTATAGTCTACAGTAACAACATAAGTTATGTTTGACACACCCCCTAGACTATATAGGGGCAGTGCCTAACAAGGGAAGAAGCAGCTCAGGGCGGTATTACTAGTCCAGCCTCTGAGACAAGGGTCTAAAGACCACTCAAAAGGAGTACAGACAAGGCAAGAGCAAGACCAGGGCGGCACTACTAGTCCAGCCACTGGGAAGAGGCCACAAGGCCAGTCAGGGTAAAATATATATAAAGGACAGTACAAAGTCCAGGCCCTAGCAAGTGAGAGGCTACAGGAACGAGACCTAGCTGTAAACAGTGCCGCTGATGATCTTTAGGCGCAAGCGCCTTCGTAAAGATATAACCTGTGTTGGCACCGGAGGCCAAGTGTACTACGTGAGCCTGGCGACGCTGCTGTAGCTCACGCAGGAGGAAGTACCGCAGCTGGATGTGCTTTGCTCTAGCATCAACTCGAGGCTCCTGACACAGGAGCATCATGGCCCTGTTGTCAGCGTACAGGACCGGGGCAGAGCTAGGCCGCTCACCTAAGTCAGTGAGCAAGAAGGTCAGCGAGCGGAGCTCCTGTGCCGCCATGGCACCGGCGTAGATCTCGGCCTCACAGCTGGACTGGGCAACAAACGAGGAGTGGGCTGTGCGGAGGAGAACTGAAGGCTGAACCTCTGAAGGACCTGGTGCACCAAGTGTGACTGAGTCAAAGTGATGGTGCGCGCTGCTCTGTCCTTGGAGATCTGCAAGCCAAGGTAGTGGCGCAGTTCTCCAAGGTCAGTGCAGGTGTGTCTCTTCAGCAGCTCTTCCTTCACCGAGGCCAGTGCGTCCCTGTCTGCATGTGGCGAAGACCAGGTCGTCTACGTAAACAAGGATGTAGAACGGAGTCTGGCCAACACGAATGAAGAGTGAGGGGTCTGCAGAGGACGGAAAGAACTGCAGGTCCGCAAGGGTAGCACACAGCGTGTCGTGCCACTCACGGGGAGCCTGCCGCAGGCCGTAGACGGGCCGCCGCAGGAGCCATTGGGTCCCAGGAGGGAAGGTACCAGTGAAG
The DNA here is from genome assembly GCA_027943415.1 of Closterium sp. NIES-67. NCBI lineage: Eukaryota > Viridiplantae > Streptophyta > Zygnematophyceae > Desmidiales > Closteriaceae > Closterium > Closterium sp. NIES-67. The sequence continues at coordinate 114,529 of BQMB01000923.1, read as the reverse complement.
CCCTGAGGGCAACGCAGGTAGACCTGCTCGTGTAGACTGCCCTGAAGAAAAGCAGTGGAGAATTCGAGGGAGTGAAGCTCGTAGTCATGCTGAGTACCCGAAGAGTAGTCATCTTTGGGGTCAGAGCAAAGGTCTGAAAGAAGTCCACCCCCTCACGCTGTCTGAAACCTCTAGCCACGTAGCGCGCCTTGAACACAGGCGGCTCTCGAGGAGGGCGCTTCACCTTGAAGAGCCAGCGGCCATCGACTACGTTCACCCCAGGTGGGGGAACTGCGTCGATGTAGGTGCCGGTGGATCTCCAAGATGCCATCTCCTGCTCCATGGCAGCTATCCACTGAGAGGCCCAGGGTCCCGAAACCGCCTCCGCGTAAGTGCGAGGGGCTGGGATGTCGAAAGCATCTGGGTCACCCTCAGGGACTAGCAGCATGGAACAGAGATGGGGAGCAGCCTCGGACAGGAAAGCAAGCTCGTACTGCCGGACCTCCAGGACGTCACTGGCGAGGGCAGGAGCACCCCCTTGACAGACGAAGGACAGGCAGGGTCAGAGACCAGAGCGGTGGCGTAGTCAAGGCGGCGGGTAGTGGCGAAGTCAGAGACCGCAGCGACAAGAGCGTCAAGACGCGACACCGGAACAGACGGGTCGGTAACGAGAGAGGCAAGGACCCGAGGAACAAGAGGACGAGCGGCACGAAGGTAGTCAGACAAAGGTGAAGGCGCAACGATAAGGGAGGACGATGGAGGCGACAAGAGGAGGGGAGGACGAGACACGTTGGAACGAAGCAACATAGGGTGGGAGCGCGAGACAGGGGAGACAGGGCGAGCACGGGAGGGACGGCGAGACCAGACGTGCGACGGAGGCGTCGGGTCAGGAGACAGAGGAGGAGACACAAGAGGGGAACGAGGGGGGAGACGAGCCGGGGACGAGTCCGGGGGGAGGGAACACAGGGCCGTAGACCGGAAGAGGAGGGGACGCCAAGAGAGGAACAAACGCAGGGTCAGGGGATGGAAGGCCGAGCAGGCGAAGGGCTGACACCGGCGGGGACGGCGGCTGCTGCGGCACAACACCGATGCCAGGGCCGAAAGCGGCTCAACGGCTACCGTCGGAACACTCCACCCCTGCACCCCTAGAAGGAACACCCCCAGAGCAAGAAACACCTCCAGCACCGGTACCACTCCCAACTCCAGCACCACCAGAGACAATGAACGGTTGCGGCTGCAGTGACTGCGGCTGCGGCGGCGACGACTGCTGCGGGAGTGGCGACGACTGCTGCTGCGGCGGCGGAGGAGTCACCGGTGGGGGGGGGGCTACCAACAAGGACTAGGCCGCAGGACCACCAGAGTCAGCAGACTCCTCAACCGGGACAACCGACGGGAGGGGAGTTACGTGAGATACACCGGACGGGGCAGGACGCAGCAGGGGCAGGGCTGGGGCTACCAGGGAAGGGGGAACCAGGAACAGGGGGGGTTTAACCAGGGGACCACGGTGTGGAAAGCGGTCTTAGAAGGAGACAGACTCGTCAAAGGTAACGTCGCGGGAGTGAAAGAAACGGTGGGACGGCAGGTGGTAAAAGTGTCAGTCGGACGAGTCAAGGGGGAAACCAAGGAAGACACAGGGGACGGTGCGGGCAGTAAGCTTGTCCGTGCCAGAGGCACGAACGTGAGCAAGGCAGCCCCAGATGTGGAACGCATACGCGTCACCAGGAGACTTGGTCCAAAGAAGGGTCGGCGAAACCTGCGGCCGCTGAGGGTGGGACCAGACGTTAAGCTGGTGAGCAGCGTAGCTAACTGCGAACGGCCACAGAAAATGGGGTGCACCGGCTTGGATCATGGAGGTACGAGCCACCTCCATGACCAAACCGATGCGTTGCTCAGCGGCCCCATTCTGTTGCGGCGAGTCCGGTAGGGTGAGCGTCTGGGTGATGCCCTCCGCACGATAGAAGCGCCCAAGGACACCGAAGGCAAACTCGCCCCCACGGTCAGAGTGAAGACATAGGACAGGGAGACCGCGGTGGACACACACAGCGACTAGCCAGGGGATAAGAACGTCAGGCACGTCGGCCTTCCCCTCGAAGGGCAAAACCGTGGTGTAGTGCGTGTAGTCGTCGACAAGCACGAGGAAGTAGCGCTCACGACGTGGTCCATGGACGGGGGCGGGGCCCCAGACGTCCATGTGCAAGGTCAGTAGTGGTGCGGTGATGGGGGGGAAAGAGGAGGAGTGAGGGGCACAGCGAAGCTGACCCTCAATGCAGGGTGTGCACGGTGGCGTTGTGGAGGGGGGGAACTCGGAGAACGACCCTGGGAGACCTAGGACAAGACCGTGCTGTGACATGTAACGCAGACGCGGGAGCGCAGGGCTACCTAGACGGTGGTGCCACAGGACGGTCGGGTGAGTGAGCGACTGACACGAGCAGGCCGCTGCAACCTGAGACGACACAGCTACCTGGGGAGGCATCCGAACCGGGGGAGGCGCCGTGTCCAGTGTGAACAGGCCAGACACCGGGTCCCGGGGGAACGTAGCGAGGGGAGCACCAGTGACCGCCTCAGCACAGACTGCAAACCGCTCGTGACCAGGGAACGTAGTGGTGACGCCAAGGTCCTAGAGGCAGCCAACACCAACTAGGTTCCTGGAAAACGAGGGGACGTGCAAGCCTATAAGCGAGCCCGAAGGAGCCGCCGAACAGGGAGGGGTGGTAGAACTACGAGGGACAACCGGACCGGAGGAGGGGTCAGCAAGGGGAACCGCAGCAAGAGCAGCAAGCGGGGACATCGTAGTGGAGTCGCGGAAGAAATACCGGGAAGCGCCAGAGTCCAGGGTGAAGGTGAGCGCAGCAGTGGCGGCCGGGGTCGACACAGCAACCGAGGAACCTAGGCTAAACAAGGCAGGAGGTCCTACGCCTGACGCAGCAGGTGGGGCAAGACTAGGCACACCTACACTAGGCAACAGGGATAGTAAGAACCAGTCACACTAGAGTCATCAGCATACAGCACATACAGGGCAGAGCTAAGCTCATCCATGTCCATATCAGAAATCGGAATACTACGATGAAGCAAGCTGTACGAGTCGGGGAGGTCGGGCGATGGGCCCAAGCGAAGACGAAACAGGTCGTCAAGGCGACGGAAGCTGCGAACAGGGGAGTGACCGGTCTTACCGCAAACGGAGCCGCGGCGAGGACCGGTCAGGAGCTGGTACAGGTAGCGCCCGTCACCCGAACTGCCACCCGGGAGCACACCACGCGCACGTCCACCACCACGCCCACTGCCGCCACCAGCGCCAGGCCACCCGGGCGGGAGACCACTCGCCCGCCTCTGCTGCTGCGGATGCTGCGACTTCTGCGGTTGGAGCTGGGGCTGCGGCTGCGGGTGGTGCTGGTTCGGCTGCGGCTGCGGGGAGGGCTGCTCGGCGGGACCAGGAACAGTCCCCTCGTCTGCGCCACCACCAGGCGCCCCGACTCCACTACCACCTCCACTTGCACCCCCACCCCCTCCACCGCGCCCAGCCTTGGGGTGGCGACCCTTCCCCGGACGGAACTGCGCTGCAGCAGCAGTCTCAGCCACAGCAGCAGAATAGTCGAAGAAGGTGTACTGGGCAGGGGCACAACCCTGAAAGATAGGGACCGGCACAGTACCGCTAGTCTGGGCGATAGAGCGGTGGCGGGTCTCTATGGCAGTTAGGGTGTCGACAAAGTCGGTGAGGGTGAGGTCACCGGGGTGGACGCTATGGAAGCGGTCGCGGGCAGTGGCAAGATGGTTAGGGAGGCGGGTGGCTAGCAGGTAGAGGGCAGAGCAGAGGGGCGGCTGATGGGCTCTAAGCTGGGTCTCGGTGCAGGCAGAACGCCAGGTCGCGTCTATCGTGCGCAGGTGGGCGGCAAGGTCAGCGACAGTGGGGAAAGACGCAAGGTCAGGGAAAAGCATCGGCAGGATCAGGCAACCTACGGAGGCAGCAAGCGGGGTGGAATAGCGCTGGACAACAGCATCTAGGAACGTCTGCGCAGTCGTGACGGACTTAAAGCGAGGGCGCTCAGATAGTGGGAGGGCATGGCTGATAGCAAGCTGCGCAACAGCGTCACGCGACAGCCAGACAGAGCGAGCAAGGGCAGCAGCGGCAGCGGACTCGCGCTCAGCAGACGAGGGGTCAGCGGGCAGCGCAGCAGGGGGGTCAGGGCAGGGGAGCGTACCGTCAAGGTGGACAGACAGCGAGTGGCCATCCTGCCGCTGACCAGTGAGATGGCGGCGGAGGTCGACCAGCCACGCGTCAAACTCAAGCGGCTGACCCTCAGCATCAAAGTGAAGCACCTCCGTCATTAGGAACGATGCAGAGCAAGGAAGGGCAGTGCAGTGCAGGGAAATGCGATACTGTGCGGTGCAGTGCATTGTAGGGCGGTGCAGTGCGGTGCTGTGCGACGCTGTGCGGTGCAGTGCGGTACAGGGCAGTGCAGTGCGGTGCTGGGCGGTGGAGTGCGGTGCAAAGTGGTGGAGAGCGGCTCCGGGCGGTGCAGGGCAGTGCAGAGACGGGCCGGCCGCGTAGCGAACCCGGGGCCGGCTAGGAGAGGGGCCGGGGCTGACGAGGGACGGGCGCGAGGGACCGGTGAGGAGCGGGCGCAACAGGGGCGCGAGAGGCCGGCTAGGAGCGGGCACGAATGGCCAGGAGGGGCCGGCTAGGGGCGGGCCCGAACGGCCAGGGCGCCGGCTAGGAGGGGCGCGACGGCCAGGGGGGCGGCTAGGAGCGAGCGCGACGGCCAGGGGGCCAGCTAGGAGCGGGCGCGAGCGGCCAGGGGGCCAGCTAGGAGCGGGCCCAACGGCCAGGGGGGCCGGCTAGGGGCGGGCGCGAACGGCCAGGGGGCCGGCTAGGGGTGGGCGCAACGGCCAGGGGGCCAGCTAGGAGCGGGCGTGAGCGGCCAGGGGGCCAGCTAGGAGCGGGCGCGACGGCCAGGGGGGGCGGCTAGGGGCGGGCGCGAACGGCCAGGGGGCCGGCTAGGAGCGGGCGCAAGCGGCCAGGGGGCCAGCTAGGAGCGGGCGCGACGGCCAGGGGGCCGGCTAGGAGCGGGCGCGAACGGCCAGGGGCCCGGCTAGGGGCGGGCGCGAACGGCTAGGGCGGGCCGACTAGGAGCGGGGCACGAGGGCGGCTAGGGCCTAGGGTGGATGCGCGGGCGGGCGAGAGGAACCTAACCTACTCATGATACCATGTTAGAAAGAGAGTGAATGGAATAGGAAGATAGGGCAATATAGCCTAGTGTGTTGTACCCTCTAAGGCACAAACCTGTATAGTCTACAGTAACAACATAAGTTATGTTTGACACATTTGCCCCCCCCCCCCCCCCCAAAGTATTTCCCTCCCCCCCCCCCCCCCCCCTCCCCAAAGTCTTTCCCCCCCCTCCCCAAAGTCTTTCCCCCCCCTCCTCCCCTCCCCCCAAAGTCACTCTGATCTGATGTATGGTACCTACCTATGCGTATTATGACAGGCCATGCTGTACTTCAACCACAAGGAATACGGATGCTGTCATTGCTAGAAAAGGTGCAAGCTTTTTCAATTTCAGCAATGAACACCCACACTCACAGGCGCACACACACACGCACTCAAACACAAAACATATCTATGAGGTAGTTGTTGTTGAGGGATCGAGAGGGGACCCACAAAACCTGGTGCAGTACCCAAGGAAATGTCCGTAGGGGAAAGTCCGATGCTACGCATGCTGTACCAAAGGAAACGCCACAAGGAGGTGAAGGGAACAGACCGCCTCCAGGGTTTCACTCGCGCTCTCTGTCTCACGCCATGGAAGCCGCCAAGTACCGTGCCTCGAATTTCCAAGGGGGGTGCAGCTGGAACTTGCCCACCGGTGGCAGGTGTATCATGGCGAAGTGACCCTTCAGGCGAGCTGTCAGTGTTTGTCGGTGATAGTGGCGTCAACATCCACCACAGGAGGAAGGGCTTTCTGCCTACGCACTGCAGGTAGTCCGATACGGGAGTAAAACAGGAATGCATGTGACAACGAAGAGAGGGAAGGGGGTGGAAGAAGAGTGTTATTTTGGTTAGAGGAAGCTTGTGGGACGGAAAATTTGGGTGAGAGAGGAGTTGACACAATGCTTGAGCCAGTTGCACAACAGTGTCGTGCTAATTGGACACCAATATTATCTCATCTCACCATCATCATCATCATCCTCCCACCACCACCATTCACTCATTACCATCTCACCATCAACACCACCATCCTCATCATGATTCTCATCACCATCATCACCATCATCATCACCATCATCATCATCATAATCTCACCCTCATCATCCTCAGCCTCTGCAAAGACGTCGTAGCTGAAGTCCACACGGGAGAACCGCGGGCGATCACGCAGGAACGTGCCGTTCTCATCTGCACATTTTGCGGTGCAGCATGGTGCAGTGCAGTGAATCGTCGTGCATTGTTGTGCGAGCATGGGGAAGGATGAACACCCACTTTGGTGAGTGGTCCAGTAAGGCTGAGAAGCTGTGTGCTTGGTGCCGGAAAAATACGCCTTCGGGACAAATCAAAGTGGGCGAGGAGGGTAGGGATGCGAAAAGGCCAAACAGGAGATGTGGACTGCACGGATCAATGACGAACAAGAGAGAACCTCAATCTAGATTGTCTGAGAGCGAAAAAATAGTGGGGGGTATGCGTGCATGTGTGAGTGGGAGTGTGCGCACGGTGATGGGTCCAACAGAGAGTCGTGAGTGGAGGATGGAGGAGTGGGAGTTGGGTGGATTGGAGCTTGGTGGACTGGAGTTGGGTGGAAAGGAGATGGGTGGAGTGGAGATGGGTGGAGTGGAGTAGGGTGGAGTGGAGTAGGGTGGAGTGGGGGGGGGCATACATCTGAGCGGGTGGAAGCAGCGGGGACATGCCATCACTCCCTGAAAGAAGTCGCTGGGGGTGATGGAGGGAGAGACACACGGGGGCAAGATGGGGTGCAGATGGGGGGCACATATGGGGCACATGGGGGGCGGATGGGGAGCGGATGGGGGGCGGATGGGGGGGACACGGGGGGCACATGGGGGGCGGATGGGGGGCGGATGTGGGGCAGATGGGGGGGACATGGGGGGCAGATTGAGATGGTTGACATTAAGCAAGACATTAGCATGATGTGCGTGAGCCCCCCCCTCCTCACACAACTAGGCTTGAGGGGGGACGCACGAACAGCAAAGTGCTGGCTGGAGGTACAAGGTAGAAAACAACGAGAAGGTGCCTGTTGAAAAAGCCAGAAGTCGAGATCCGTGCACGGCAAATAAAAGGAGAGAACCACGAGGATGAGAACACGGGCAGGGCAGGGTGTTGGCACACGCAAGTGAACTGACTGCAGGAGAGGGCCGAGGGGACGGCGCGATGGAGGGGATGGCGCGGAATGGAGGGGATGGCGCGGAATGGAGCATAGAGCATTGGGAATGGCAAGTTCAAATCAACGAGAGTCAAACATACGCGAAAGCAGAGAGGCAAGGAGGACATGCATGCATGCATGCACGGGCGAGTGGTGAGCACCTGTGGTAGTGGAACTGATGGCCGCACCACGGACACTGAGACAAGGAGGGAGGGCGGATAGCAGGGAGTGGGGAGGGGAGAGAGAAAGTGCAGCATATGTGTGGTTTTGGGGCGCCTCAAAGCGAGTGCTGAGTTTTGAGGCGCCTCAAAACTGAGCACCTGTGGTAGCGGAACTGATGGCCGTACCACAGCGACAGGTGCTCCTGTGGTAGCGGAACTGATGGCCGGACCATGGACACTGAGACAAGAAAGAGACAGCGAGGAGGGCGGATGGCAGGGAGTGGGGAGGGGAGAGAGAAAGTGCAGCATGCCTGTGGGGGGGAAAGAGAGAGAGAGAGAGAGAGAGAGAGAGAGAGAGAGAGAGAGAGAGAGAGAGAGAGAGAGAGAGAGAGAGAGAGACTGTTTCGCCATCCTCGAACCCCACAAGGGGCTCGAGTAGGCCCAAGACCCCCCTAGGTCGGCTTTTTCACGTACCTATACCCCGTCCCGTTGCCTAGCTTGTACACAGGATTCAGCAATACAAACGACCGCTCGAGAGAGAGAGAGAAGTGGGAATGGGAAGCGCGAGGTGAATTCAGCCAAGACACAGAGCACCCCCTCCCATTCCCCTCCTCCCCTCTTCAACCTATCCACCTATCCACCCGTCCACCACTCCTCCCACCATTCCCAGCAGGGACGTTACAGACCCCTCCCATTTCCATGTTCATCCTATATCACCCATCCCTCCTATCACGCCTATCCCCCCTATGCCTCCTATTCCCCCTATGCCTCCTATTCCCCCTCCCGCCACTCCTCCCGCCACTCCTCCCGCCCCTACCCCCGCCACTCCTCCCGCCCCTCCTCCCGCCCCTCCTCCCGCCCCTCCTCCCGCCCCTGCTCTCACCATAGCGAACGCCAGCACCAGCAGTTGCGCGGCGCCCCCAGCAATCCACGTGGCAGCTGTGAGGACCACGTCCAGCATGATGAAGATGAACTGGCGCACGTGGATGGGTGGCGCGTGGGTGGCACGTGGATGGCTCGTGTGGGGGGAGGGCCGGAGAGAACAAATGAGGGAGAGAAGGAGAGAGTGAGGGAGACATGGCGGAGCCGGATGGGACAAATCACTCATGTGGCTCATCAAGTGGCACGTGGATGGCACGTGGATGGCTCGTGTGGGGGGTTAATAAGCTCCTGTGGTTTTCTGTGAGACTCGTAAATTGTGTTTAGCCACCTCACGCAAGCACCCACCCACTCCCTCACTCCCTCCATCCCTCCCTCCCTCCCTCCCTCCCTCACTCCCTCCCTCACTCCCTCCCTCACTCCCTCCCTCCCTCACCCATATCTGCGACAGTCCCTCCAGCACGCGCTCCCCCGTGCCGCCCAGCGTGCCGTGAGCCACGCCGTGCATGCCGCAGATCGCGCCGAACACGATCCCCGACAGGCCCAGTCGCCGCACGTCCGCCACAATTCCCGCCAGCTGCTTCTGCGGATCGCTGCTACTGCTGCCGCTGCTGCTGCGGCTGCTGCTGCGGCTGCTGCTGCTGCTGCTCGCGCTTCCCCCCATTCCCCCGCTTCCGCCGCTTCCGCCGCTCCCCCCGCTCTTATTACCGGCGGCGAAGTTGCGGAAGTTAAAGCCGCTGCCCTTGCCGAAATCCTGGAACGACGACGCGAAGCCCTTAAAGCCATCGAAGCTGCCGAAGCCGTTGGTGCTGGTGCTGCTACTGCTGTTGCTACCACCACCGCTGCTGCTGCCACTGCTGCTACCGCCGTTGTCGCTGGTGCCGTCGCCGCCGCCGCCGCCGCCGCTTCTGCTGCTGCTGGAAGCGCTGGCGTTCGTGCCGCTATCCCCGCCTGTGTCGGCGCGTTTGGTCCAGTTAACGCCGTCGGAGCCAGACCCGGCGCAACGGACTGCCAGCGCGGCTGGTCTGCGCAGGAGCAAGGACGGACGGGCAGTGGTGAACTGGAGTGGCAACTTGAAATGGTTACATGGAGCGCTAACTTGCCGTGGTTATTTTGGCGGCGAGTGGTTGGGAACGGAGGGCGGTTCTTTGTAAGGAGAGAAACAGAGAAAGAGAGAGAGAGAGAGAGAGAGAGAGAGAGAGAGAGAGAGAGAGAGAGAGAGAGAGAGAGAGAGAGAGAGAGAGAGAGAGAGAGAGAGGTAGGGGAGGACAAAGGGGCAGCCGACATACCTCGTGAGTGGTTGCCGCCACGAATCACCGTTCCGCCGACACGGCAGCGATCGGCGCGCCCCTGCGCCTCCGCCCACCGCGCCGCTTCTCCTCCCGCCAACCACTGCGCCGCCCGAGCCTCGGACTCCCAAGCCCAGACCTCGCGGCGGCGAAGAGAGCTGTAGCGCGTCCCACGGCTGTAGCGCGGCTACGGGCCGTAGCTGGGCTCCGAGCGACGACGAGTGATCCCGTCGATTAGCCACGCAGCAGCAGCAGCTGCAGCTGCTGCTGCAGCTGTAGCAGACAGAATCGCGCTGCCGGGCTGCCCCTGCCTTTGCGCGTGCCCTTGCCCCTGTTCCTGTTTCTGTCAAATGTCGAGTCTTCCTCGACTCGTAATGCACGTGGCGGGCTGCGACTGGCGCCCCGCGATCGGCTGAGGCGGGGAGGGTCCGCGCAAGAGCGGCCGCGCCGGTTCTGCCCGCAGCTCCCCTGATTTCCGCGCAGGCAGGCGCCATGGGCTTCCGCGGAGCACTTGTATATCCTGTAACGCGTGATTCTATAGGGATGTGCGAATGACGGAGGACTGCGCGGCTGGAGGGCCAGAAGTCGGGCGCCAGCGGCGGATGATGCGGCTGATGTGTAAAACGTGTGCGTGAGATGTGAGATTCGAGTGAGATGTATTCTGAGTCGTGCAAAACGACTTCGCAGCTGCACTTTTGAGTAGACTAAAAAGTCATGGCGTCTTCTCAGCTGCACCAGGGAGTGACAGCGCCGGTGGGGTTGATCGCAGGGCCTAGTAAGCGGTAAGGCATGAGCCCGTCTCTTCGTGCCCAGCCGCGAATCAGTCCGTGCTGCTGTCGAAGGAGGATACGTAACCGGTCCGTGTGGTTTCCAGCTAGTTAATTACGATGAGGAGAACGGTATATATTCCGCCATAACATGAAGTGCAACGTCAGGACAGACTCTTTAGAGGCGATCACCGGCCCATCGTGGAGTTATGGGCACCTCAACCCGCAGTGTATGTGTCTGTGATCCTGTCCTGATGCATTTTGAAAAATTGCGCTATAAATACACACTGAGGAAAATGGCGGGTTGGGGAGAGGCATGAGGTGGGGGCCGGGGGGTTCTGGTACAGTAAGGTGCGACAAGTTTGAATTTGTGTGGGAAGTGACGTCGGCGACAGTACGTGTAATGCGGGGGTGTGTGCGTGGACGGCATTTCTGCTGCCAGTGCGCCACTCGCGGCGGAATTTCTTTTCGAATCTGAGTGTTGTGTGCGATGCATTACGGTCTCTTCATATACTGCCTGGTATGGGCGGTTGCAGTGCGGTTTTTTGGCTCAATGTTCGGTGAGATTGTCGGGTCAGCAATTCTGCCGTGCTTCGGAAAATGTTGGCGGGAAGATGTGAACCACTATTCCAGCGTGGCACAACTCTCCATCCTCTCATCTTTTTCCGCCCCACGAGGGAGGCTTACTCCTCCATCGCTATGATGTCATGCCTTGCAGCCTGTCAGTATTTCAGATAACGTTGGCTGTTGCTGGCTAAGTTCATGCACCTGTGTACAGCTATGGTTATAAATGTGACAAGGTTTACATACAGCAGAGCAGACAAAAGAAAATTGGTATGCTAATTGCATTTCACTTCCATCATCAAACTTGCTACCCTTTGATGACTTAAATTGTTGAGCGTATGCTTCTTCTTGCAAGTTCAGATATGATGTTTATTTTGTTACTCTTTATATGCCCTATCCCAAATATGTTTTTTTGCGAAGATTCTTACAAGTTCCTTGAATCAAGATTCTGACGAGCATCAAGTCCCCTTGCTGCAGTAAGGCGGCTCCTCCTGACGGCTCTGGCTTATCACTGACACTCGCGGGTCAGCAATTGGACCGTTTGAGGCTGGGAGGGATCTTTCCGCATGTCACGGGCATCCAGCCAGTCATTTGTCGCTGTCAACGCGCTAAGGCCAACAAGGTTTTGTATCAGCCTCGTCAGCACCACGTGGCGGGGAAAGTCAAATAGCTGCTGTGTGTCTGCTCCTTCGGTTGGAGGTTTGGTTGCTTGCAACACGTTTAGAAGCTTGGCACGCCACATCAGAAAGCTCGCCAAACCTTGCCACCAAGCTAGGTTTTCCAGAATGCCTAGCCAAGCCTACCAGGCCACAGCACTCAGCCAATCCCGTATTCCTGCGGTTTTTGACAGACCTCCTGGCGAGCCTGCTTCGCCCCACGCCAGAACAACTTGACCTTGTGTCTGACCCAACCATGCACAACTGGTCAACCATGCCTCGCCTCCCTCCCTACCTCACACCATGGCATGGCAGTCAGTCAAGTCAGTCGGTCAGGCAGAATCCCGCCGTTCTGAACCAAACCTTCACATGCAAAATGAACAGCAGCCGTCCGTCTGCCTCGTCCTAACTCCATCCGTAACCAAACCTCAAACCAGCAACTGTACCTCACCCGAACCAAACCGAACCTAGGACCATCAGACCCCTCCCTTGAACTACACTGTACTGGGACCTGCCACTTAGACCGCGTCTGCCCGGGTGACACCACAGCACCCGCATCAAGTCGAGGTGCACCGCACCCAAAATCCCTTTCTAACACCGCAACCATGAGTAGAACCCATAAACCGAGCTGCACCGGAATCGTTCAGGCCTGAATCGACTGCACTTGGCATCACCATGGATCCAATCCCTAGCTACTTCGCTGTTGCCTCTTCTTTCTCACCTTCTCACTGCACAGCTTCTTTCCTTCCAGCCTCTGCCGAACTTTGCCTCTTCTTTTCCCGTGTGCCACCTTTTTTGGCATGTTGGCATGCCATTGCATCTTGTCTTGCTTTGCATCGTTCCCGCTGGCGCAAGGTTCTTGCAAGTGCCTGCTCGTCAACCACCTACAGCTTTACGAACCCGCAAGGATCCTGTGGGGAGAGTTATGGCTAATCGAGATTCGAATCTGTGGAGAGTAGTGCTTGGGGCTTTCATCTCTTCCACTAATAGCAACTAATAACCTTGATTTAGTGTAGTTCCGCCACTGACCATTAAGGCTAACCCCTGTAATCTGCTGGGAGTCGCCGAACCAACCATCACCGTCGTACCTGCTGGTCCGTTTCGGTTTCAGAAGAGCATCGTCCACTCCAGTCACTCTTCTCGAACTGCTTCGCTTTTCGGCAATAAAGCAGTCGCCCCGTACGTCCACCTCAGACACGAGCGATTGAACTTAGGGAGAGGTCGTTTCCTGTCGGTGCTGAGAATCTGAGCCGCGTCGTGTTACTAATAGTGTGCACCTCGTGACGAGCTAGATTGGAGACAGCGAATTTGGGAGTGGGGGGGGTCAGATTTAGGGGAAGTGAAGATTGTAAGGGACTGCTGATTCCGGGTAGCGTTTTCGGTCCCGATAAAGGCTCAATTCTTAATCTGACGAACCTTCCCGCTTGGCCAAGAACCCAACTCCCTGCTAAGCGGCGCCATCCTTTCTCCGTCAACCATGGGTGCCGAGTTCTCGAAACACGTGGATCGGCTACTGAACGAAGCAGAGACATACCAGCTAGCGGTGCAGTCGACCTTTTCAGAGTACGCCAAGTTGCCTCCAGGATGCGTAGCAGTAATAGGAGGAGGAGGAGGAGGAGGAGGAGGAGGGGAACCAGCCGTGGCGGTTACAAGAGCAGCGACGAAGGAAGGACCAGCGTCCGCTGCGAAGCGAACAGCCCCGGCAGCGGAGGATGACGTGGGGTCGGTGACTCCCTCCCCTGCTTCTCCTGCGCAGTCTGCTGCTGGATCGCCGGGGGTGGAGCAGCGGTACCTGCTGGAAGCAGCTCAAGCCGTCATTAAGGTACCGAGGACATTCGCCCTGCCTTGTCTGTCATTAACGACTCCTTGCACCTGATTAAACCCCCCACTGCTAGTTCCCATAAAGCCCTGTATTCTCCTCACTCGCCCGCCTTTTTTTTTTCAACATCTCCCACACTCCCCGTCTTCCTGTCTTCCCTGCCTCAGAAAGTATCTGCCAAGATGGATTCGCGAGCCAGCCGCCTGTGCCTCCGCCCGCCCACCAAGCGCGACTGCGAGTACGTCCTCTTCCTCTTCCCGTCCCTCGCGGCCTGCTCGTCCCTCTCCCTGCCCCAATTCGAGACGTTCGTCCGCGCCGTCGTCAAGCGCGTGGCCGTGGACAAGGGCCGGAGACTGCTGCTGTTCGTCGCTGGAGGCGTGATGGTGGTGCACACGATCAAGGGGACCATCCGCAAGCTGCCACTTGTCGGCGCGCCAGTGGCCATGGTGGTCAGCGCGGTGTTTCCAACGTCGGTTGTGGGCCCGGCTGTGGGGGTAGCGGGGGCGTTGATGGTGGAAGAGCGGAAGCGGTTGAGGTGAAGACGAAGGGATGTTTAAGAAACGCTCCGTGAGTCTGGAGGAGGAGAGGGGGGGGGGTAGATTAGGAGAGCAAAGAAGAGCGAGAGGAGGAGCAGCAGCAGAAGGAGCAGCAGGAAGAGGAGGAGGAGGTGGAGGAGGATGCTGAGGCTTGATGCTGATGGGTGTGTAGGATGGGGATGAGGGGGAGGAGAGAGGGCGGGCGGGGGGGCGGAAAAGGGGGGAAGAGAGGCGCGCGGTGAAGGGAATGACGATGTGGGCGAAGTGTCGCTGGAGGAGCCAGTTCAGGGACACAATAAAAAGGGGGATGGTTGAGAAATGTGGAAGAATGAGGGGGTTAACCGGAGGTTTGGAGGCAGTTCAATTTATCCGAGACGGTCAAGTGAGCTGTGTGCCGTACACTACTTGTGTGCGTGCACTCCTGGTGCTGTGCCGTGACTGCTTCACCTCGTGGGGGGGTTGGGAATGAGTGCGTGTCTGTTTGTGTGCCCGTGTCTCCTCGTGTGAGACAGCAAAGGATGGAGAGGTGGTTTTGCGGTTGGGGCTTTTTCTGAATGCATGCTCGTCTCCCACTATCGTTCGCTTGTTCTCTTACACACTATCGTTCTCTCTCTTCCTCTCCAGTTCTCATTCCCTCCCTCACCGACTCCCTCACGTGTCACCTCCCTCCCTCACGTATCACCTCCCTCCATCACTTGTCACCTCCCCTCCTGGGTTGTAATTCATTGGTGCATCAGTGTACATGTGTCATTTCTGCATTTGCATCCGTGCCGCTGAGACCTATATCAAGCACCCAGCCCACATTGTTGGTGAGGGGAGTTTCACACTACACCTTCAGCCGTGTCCCTTCCAGCCAACTAACCACTCAATCACTTCCAACCAACCACTCTCCATTCGACTCCATCACCAGTCACTCCCATCTGCCGCCTTTCCCCAGCCTCACAGCTCTCTATGCCGCATGACAACCATCTCGCTTGACCATTTCACTCGACACATAGAGATACCTGCTCTTTGCCAGGTCCAAGGAGTGCTCAAGTCCAGCAGCCAGCTGTGTTGACAGCCAAGCTCCCGTCAGTGCCACTGACAGGTTATCTGTTCAGTTCAGTCTCTTGTCTGACCTGGTCCTGGTCCTACATGCATTAGAATTGACATTTTTCCTAGAATGTTCTCGTCGTTGAATCTAGGGTGCAAAACCCCTTTTTGGACTAGACCAAGCAGCTTCATCATGTCAAATTATATACTTATATAATTATTTGTGAAGGCTTGGTAGGTGTGCTACCTTTCTTAATTCTAGCTTCTCTTACATATTAATGTTATTTTTTAATAATGAATGTTTGCCATGAATGTACTTTTTGTCCGTACTCAACCATACCTGTAGTAATTTGTCTGCTACAATATTTTCGGCAACCCACCAATCACCTAAAAGTGAGTAGTCACCCTGGCAAGTGCTGCATCCAGGACTTCACTTCACTCCAGCCGAGCACGCCACGGGATGGCAGGTCACACCAGCTCGGCGCCTTCCTTCAATTGCGTCACAAACAACAGCCGGCGGCGTTTTGCTGTTGTCAGAAGAGAGGCGGACTGCGTCATTCCACGTAGATCAAGTCAGGCGCGCTTTCCGAGAATAGCGGCTCGTCATGCCAGAAATTCGTGGGTTACGGTTGGTCGGGTGGCGAACACCATCGCACTGGAGCGGTGAACATTGTCCCTCGCATGATGGTGGTGGTGACATTGTTGACCCCCATGGGCTGGCTGGTCTTCTTCCTTGAGAAATGGTCAAAATATTTTGTTTCTACTCGAACCCTTTACTGTACTCATCCCTTATTATTCGACCTCGAGGGTACTCCGTAATTGTTTTCAGCGAGTTTGGCCTGCTCTGAACCAAGGAATTTTGCGTCAAAGCACCAGGGAAGAAACTATCACTTGACCGAATCGATGATTCTCGACAATCCCAAGGGCAATCTCCAGAAGCAGGGCAAGGCGAGTGGAGGAGTGATGGCGGCTGGTGGTATGGAATGGAGTGGAGTGATAGACATGGGTCAGCTCGGCTGACCCTGTGAGATGCAGACAGGCAGCACAGGTCGGTGAAAGCAGGATTTAGTAGGATACAGGCCTGTAGATTGATAAGCTTCCAATGCCGAGGTCCGTATTCATTTCATTCCTTCATTTCCATCCCTATCCCCAGTACCGCCGACCTTCGTGCTTGGTTTCTAGTCCACGCCGTGTTCTTTTTCTTCGTCGTCTCACAAGTAGCTGTGCATCCACGTTTAGAACTAGTGGACCAGAAATTCGCCATACGTAGTGCCGAATCATTCTTAGCATCAAGGTAGATAGGGTATACGAAGTTGCCGGCTGTAAGTAACCTACCGGTGGCATTAGATGCTCGGAATCTACTGCTCAGGTCTAGTTAACATAGTCACCACGGCACGTGAGGCAAAACACAGTACCGATTGCCATTCGCTGTTAGAGAATCTACTGCCGAACGGCATCCCCTCTGGGTCTGGCATATCTAGTGCCTTGATAAATTATTAAAATCCAAGGCGCCGTGTCCAGCGTCCACCGGCAGTGTCAGTGTCCGTGTCCGTGTGCAGAATACTAGAGAGTATTCCTTGTGATCTCCTCTCCTCCGAGGGGCTGCATGGTTACTTCCATGTTCCAGACTCTGCTGGCTCGCCCTGCGTCGCGCAGCCAAGTCCGTGACTTTGGTAAGGCCAGCGATTCATGATTCATGATTCATGATTCATTATTCATTATTCATGATTCATTATCTATGTCCCTCCTGTTTCCGGAAGGAATGGCCCGTTAATCACACCCTTCGACTGGCCATGCGATATTTTGTCGCCTTGTCGATTTTCCCTGCCGTTCTTCGAGCCAGTTTACAGCTCAAACTCGCTTTTTGCAAGGGTAATAGTTCCCGTTCGGTACTCGACATTCTATCCACATTCTCCCGCCAAACTCCGACAACGGTATCTTGCTTCAGAATCAAGAGTCTCAATCGAATTCGCTCTTTTCCCGCAGATGATGCATCCAAGGAGGGTTCTAAGACAGAGGCGGTGAAGAAGCAGGCTCCGTCGGCATCATCATTGTCCGCATCACCGTTTGCTAAAGTAGTCGCTACTTACGAGGACGATGGCCTTATTTGGAATTGCGCGCTCGCTCCCCATCCCACCGGTACGATTCCGTTTGTTTCGTCCGTTCCGTTCCGTTCTGTTCCGTTCGTCAGACAGAATGCGGTCCTGACTTGACGTCCCTCCCGATCCTGTCTTTCCGTCCGGCTCGGGCAGGCTGCGATTAGTTTGTGTGATCTGGTGCTTTCCCGTGCGATCAACGCCGAGCCATTGCTCGCTCACTGAGTCGGCGTGGCCGTCGCTCCTTCGCCGCCTCGCTGGCACCAACGCGCTGGGTGCGCGCTCGAATGAGCTCGAGCGACTGACGACGCTCCTCCAATGCCGTCACACCATGACTGGCAAGATCCTCCATGTCTCCCTGGTACTTCCATGCTTCTACGGTCTACCCACCTCGTTCTCTCTCTATCTTCCCGACTCCACGCGAGGAGTCCATGGCCCTCGCGGACGGCAACATGGTGTGCGAGGGAGGACTTCAGCCGGGTCGACATAGGCGCCTTCGGCACTCTCCCTTCCCCGCGCCTCGCGCGGCGAAGCGTCAGCATCCCGTATTCCCATTGTCTTTCATCCGTGCTCCCTCCGTGATGCCTCCAGGCGAGGTGTCCATGGCCCTTGCGGACGGCAACATGGTGTGCGCCTTCTTTCCCGTGCCTCGCGTGTCAAGGCGTCATCATCCCGTATTCCCATTGTCTTTCCTCCTTGCTTCCCTGGACATCTCTGTGCCCCATGATGCCTCCAGGCGACGTCTCCATGGCTCTCGCGGACGGCAACATGGTGTGCGCCTTCTTTCCCATGCCTCGCTTGTCAGGTTGTAGGTTGTAAGTTGTAACCACCGTTGTCCTCCCTTTCCCTCCCCGTGACTCCAGGCGAGGTGTCCATGGCTCTCGCGGACGGCAACATGGTGTGCGAGGACTTCAGCCGGGTGGAGATAGGCGCGTTCGGAACTCTCGTTGGCGTGTTTGACGGCCATGGCGGGCCGCAAGCCGCGCGATTCGCGGCGGACAGCCTCCTCGCCAACGCGCGCCGTAAGTGTTTCTTTTTCTGTTCGCGTTTCACCCCCCATCTTGGTACGCCGATGAGGAGTCTATTTTTGAGGCGCCTCAAAAATAGACTCCTCATCTTGGTACGCCGATGCCTCCCCAATCGTTGCGGAATGTGCACCGCGGCTAGCACCACCGCGGCCACGGTTCTCTCGCTCTGATCTCGTCACAACGGATTCAGCATTGCCTCAGCAATCTGAATCATTCGTCTCTCGGTGTCTCTTCTGAACAGGCGCGCTCGGAACAGGCCCGTGCCAGGAGGCAGAGGCGCGAAGCCGGGGGGCAAGCGAGGGGGGGGAAAGCTTGCAAGATAGCAGCATGTGGCGCGACGGAGTAGGAGGGGACCCGCCAAGGCA
The DNA here is from genome assembly GCA_027943415.1 of Closterium sp. NIES-67. Lineage (NCBI taxonomy): Eukaryota > Viridiplantae > Streptophyta > Zygnematophyceae > Desmidiales > Closteriaceae > Closterium > Closterium sp. NIES-67. The sequence goes on along the minus strand of BQMB01000923.1, from coordinate 96,000 downwards.
AGGGGCAGCGGTGCAGACGCAAACACCAAGGGAGGAGGCAGCGGCATCAGGAGTAGGAGCGACTGAAGCACAGCTGGTGCTTCCAGCTGCAGAGGCAGCAGCAGCAGCAGCAGCAGCAGCAGAGGCGTCATCATCAGCATGTGACTCACCTAGGCCGGACTCAACAGAGCGCACGAACGAGCACAGCGAGGACCGCAGCAACGACTGCATCAACGACCGTATGAGCAGTGCCATGCTATCCGCGTTTGAAGCCACCGAAGCAGAGCTCCTCTCCTTTGTGCGAGCCTCCTGGCAGCACAAGCCCGAGCTCGCCAACTCCGGCTCCTGCGCCCTCCTCGCCTACTTCCCCGCCCATGGCTCGTCTCTGGTTGTGGCGTCCCTCGGTGACTGCCGTGCCGTGCTGGGGAGGAGACGGCCGCTCGTAGGAGGCCTGCTGGAGAGTGCGCAGAGTGTTGTCAGTGGGATGGGGATGGGGTTGGGCCAGTTTGCTGGTGCTGGTGCTGGCGCTGGTGGCCGGAACAGCAGCAGTGATCATGGGAGCAAGAGTAGGGGGTGGAGGAGCAAGGGCGGGTTTCACAGCTGGGGGAGCAGCCCCAGAAGCAGCAATGGTAGCAGGCACGGTGGCGGTGCGGGGAGGAGTGGTCTGGTTACGAACGATAGTGGAAGCAGCGACAGCAGTCGCGCCAGCAGCGGCAGCTGGAGCAGTAGTAGGAGCGAGAGCAGGACCAGTGGTTTTGGTGGCACTGGTAGTGCTCCCAGTGCTTCTGCTGGTGGTAGTGGTGGGGCAATGGGGTTTCTGAGCAGGTGGATCGGGGGGGTAACAGCAGTGCCTTTATCAGAGGAGCACAATGCAAGCCAGGAGAGGGAGCGGCAGCGGCTGCAGCAGTCCCACCCCGACGACCCCACCGTCGTGATGCACAGGAACGGAGCATGGCGCGTGAAAGGAATCATCCAAGTGACACGCTCCCTCGGCGACTTCTACTTAAAGCACAAGGAGTTCCAGCAGCACCCGCTGGCCAAGCGCTTCCGCCTGGACCACCTGGGCCCGCCCTCGGTGGCGCTGCAACGGCCGCTGCTGAGGAGCGAGCCGAGCGTAGTGCAGGTGGCGCTCGGGGACGAGGACCAGTTTGTGATCCTGGCATCGGACGGGCTGTGGGAGCACATGAGCAGCGCGGAGGCCGTCAAGATGGTCAGCTCGCGACCCAGACAGGTGAGGCAGGGGAGGGCGTCGGAAAGGCAGGGGGAGGGCGGGGAGAAGGGGTTATCGGGGTGGGGCGAGCCAGAGCTTGTTCTTGGACCTAACTAGAGCCTGTCCAGGGTTTCTTCTCCCTAGTCCACTTTGGGGAGAAGTGACAAGATGTTCTTCAGCTAACCTGGTTCCGTCTCTCCCCTCCCTCTGCTTTTCCTTTGATCCCGCAGGGCATAGCGCACTATCTTGCCCGCACGGCCATATCGCGAGCAGCTCGCAAGGTGGGGCTGAGCCTCCTGGAGCTGCGGCTGCTGGACCCTGTGCACCGGCGCAAGGTGTATGATGACATCACTGTGATCGTGGTGTTCCTGGTCAAGCACACCCAGGCAGCTACAGCTGCTGGTAAAGCTGATGCTGCTGTGCGCGTGGAATCTAGGAGCGCTGCCCCTTTCGCTGCTGCTGATTCGCTTTTTGGAGGTGACGACCCTGTTGGAAGCAACAAGGCAGAGGGGGTTGCTGTCAATGCAAGGACCACAAGTGCCAGCAGCAGCAGCAGCAACAGCAGCAGCAGCAGTGAGGGTAGCAGGGTTGGCAATGGAAGCCGTGGGGGGGGGTGCGGGAAGGTCAGCAGCAGCGCCAGCAGCAGCAGCAGCACTGTCTCCAGTGAGAGCTTATCACCGAGATCGCCTCACCACCCTCCTCCTCCTGCTCCTCCTCCCTCTGCTGCTGACGCTGCGGTCACTTCCAACACAGTTGCTCGTTCCACGCTCATCTCTGCTGCTACGGCCCCTGCTGCTCCTGCAGGTGATTCCTTCCCTCTGGCCTCTGAATCTCCCAGTGCTGCTACTGGTGATTCCTGCCTTCCTGTGGTGCCATCCTCCCATCCTGCCCATGTGGCCCTTGTGAGTCCAGCAGCTGCCCCCGAGGCAAGTGCGTTGAAGGCAGAGGCACCTTTGCAGGAGGTGATGGCACGGGGCTCAGCAGCGATGCTGACCATCTGCAGTCGTTGGCAGTGATGGTGACGAGGCATGAGCCGATTGTGTGTGGTGGTGTGAGGTGTGGAACATGGGAGGGGTAATTAGGGGGTTCTGGCTGTTCTGCTGTTCGTGAAATTATGGGTTGCGTGCATGCACGGGCTTATGGAGGGAGACAATGTAAAGACCATAAGTCTTTCTGCATGGATGGTTGGGTTGCTGTTTTTCCTTTTTTTAGAGAGTAGTAGCATACGTGCATTGCAACTATGGAAGCAATAGATGCTTCTGTTATGAAAAATTACGTTTAATAATGTGTTTGTTCCTTGTTTACACATTGTTATACTTCAAGTTATAAAGCTGCTTATAATTTAGAAGGATTTAGGGTGATATCTGATATCTTATTGCGACTGTCGAGCAGGCCAATCGCCATCGTCAATTTCGATGCCTCCAGCCCAGCCCACAGAAGAAACGTTGTCGGAGAGCAGGCGATAACATGCACCCCGATTTGCCCCAAGGCAACAACTTCCAGAGAATTTACAGGGATGAGAAATTTCATAGCGCGGTTCAGTGAGGTACACCGAGGTCAAAAGTGTGGTCCCGCCCGAGGTTCGGGAGATTTGTGGTAGGCAGCCAGCCAGACATGGCCTGTTGCATCCTCGTTGCTCGTTGCTGGCTTCGCCTGCTGCAACAAGGCGATTGGCTGTCGTCCTCAGGCGGGCTACCTCGTCTCAATTTTCTGCTTGGAGAGGACAGGTACGGTAACCGTATCATCCTCACTCTCCCTTCCCTGGTCACAAGAAACTTACGATCTGATGATCCATCCGCACACTTCCCTCCTGCACTTTCTCAAATCCACCTCTCGAGTCCTCGCTGTTTCAGGCCCGCCTCTCGTGAACCGCGCGATTTGCGCGCAAGATAACCGCCTCACGTTCTAGAGGGGAGGGCAGCGGTGCTCGTGCTCCGCCGATCTTCTATGAGGCGCCTCGCGCGCCTGTAGCTCCGCCGTCTCGTTCCGAAACGCCTCGAAACCTCCCCCATGAGCATGAGCGCGTTCAACGTCTCCTCCAATCCCGCCCGCCGGCTTGCGCCGGTCTCCACGCAAGGCTGGGCGGGCGGCGGACGGGGTGCGGGGGGAGGCGGAGGGGGAGGCGGAGGGGGAGGCGGAGGGGGAGGCGGAGGGGGAAGTCCGCGGAATGCGGCGAAGCGGGTGGTGCTGCGTCGGCGCGCTGTGTTAGCTTTGGTTCTGGTGCTGGTGGTGGGGGTCGCCGTGGTGCTGCCGTTGTACACGTGGAGCTCTAACCGCAACTCGCGCGGCGGAGCCGCAAGGTGAGGCACTGCCCGGATCCCAGTTGACTTCCGCCCTTGAAATTTGCCGTAGATTTTGCCGTTTGTTTTACCAGCACTGCTGTTTACGAATTTACCAGCTGTTTCTCCCTCTCTCTTGACACCTACCGTCAGCTTCCCCTGCTCCATCCCTCCTCCCCCCCTTCGTCCCCTCCCCCCTTCGTCCGCTCCGCGTTCTTCCCCTCCGCTTTGCGGCTGCCTTCCGAAACATTCCGACACGAATTCCCCATACCCGATTTGCGTGATTTGCGGTACCCATTCGCGGAATCCGAACCCCCATTGCTCAGCTTTACGCCGCAGTCGCTGCTAGCGCGAGCGCTGGGCCTGTCCGCGGCGGAATGCGCGCACAGCAGCAGCGGCGCGGATGCGCCGTTGGGGGGAAAATCGATGGCGGAGATTGAAGGCGAGCGGAGCGAGGAATGGGGCGGAGGAGGTGGGGGGGCAGCGGCAGCGGCAGCGGCAGCAGGGGAGCAAGAGGAATGGGGGGACCAAGTGGAGGCTGATCTGGATGGATTTGGTGAGTGGGGATGCGTCTGTTGGTTGGAGCGGAGAGAAGGTTTTTTCTTTCTCTTTTTCTTTTTTAGACGTCTCAGAATCAACCTCCTAGCAAGTGGAGGCTGATCTGGATGGATCTGGTGAGTTTGGATGCGTCTGATGGTGGGAGGGGAGATTCAGGGCTTTGGCTGATAGGAGCACACCTTTGATTGCGTCGTGTGCATGTGGATGTGCATGTGGATGTGCATGTGGATGTGGATGTGGATGTGGATGCGGATGCGGATGCGGATGCGGATGCGGATGTGGATGCGGATGTGGATGTGCATGTGCATGTGAATGTGGATAGAGTGTGCATGTGAACGTGCATGTGGATATGAATGCACATGTGAATGTGGATAGAATGTGCATGTGAATGTGCATGTGGATGTGAATTCGCATGTGAATGTGGATAGCATGTGGATGTGCATGTGAATGTTGATAGAACGTGTGTGCGGATGTGCACGTGAATGTGGATATGGAGTTGTCTTCTTCAGTGTGGGCATTATTCACGAATGCAACTCGGTTCTCTTCGGTTTGGCTGTGATAGGGTTTTTGAGAATTCTCAAAACCTTTACAGCCTGAATTATCACACAAGCTACTCAGCACCCTTGTTTTGAGGCGCCTCAAAATTTAGTTTTGAGGCACCTCAAAATTTAGTCACGCAAGCTACTCAGCACCCTTGAGAGTTTCATCCATTCCGCTTTCGTTTGAGCTTGCTGAGGTTTCTGTGCCGAGACCGGAAGCAGTCCGAGCAGTCCGAGCAGCAGCAGCAGCAGCAGCAGCAGCAGCAGCCTGTCTGTTTGTTCCGAATCAGTTAAAGCCCGTGTGCTGAATTCCTGCAGCACCAAAACACCCCATCACATATTGTGGTACCCGCTCGCCCTCCCGCCCTCCCTCCCCCCGACCGGCCTCTCCCCCTCCCCCTCCCCCTGCCTCCTTGCGGAGCTGAGTGCATGCGCTCCCCGTTCGTGTCCTCGGCCAATGCACAACAGGGTGTTTTTGAGAATTCTCAAAAACACCCCACAACATCCCCAGCATACCCTCACGGCACTCTCTCACACTCCCGCCTTCCCCCCCCCCCTCCCCATTCACCCTTCCCCGATCGTACCAGCTGAGCGCATGCGGTCCCCATTCGTGTTCCAGCCATCCGGATACCCCCCCTGGATCTTCCCCTCCTCTGTTGCTGCTGCTGCTGCAATTCCCGGCCAACAAGCCGAGGGACTGGCGTCAGACGCAGCAGCAGCAGCGGAAAAGGAAGCAGCAGCGGTGGCTGCGTGGCGAGAGGGTTTGAACCGGCAGGATCTAGAGTGCGAGAATTTCTGGGGAGATGGATTTACAGAGGTGCACACGCTGCTAGGGACCCCGCCCGAGGGCACCGTTCAGCATGCACCGTGGGATGGGGACGTGGGGGGGGAGGCAGGTGAGGGAGGAGAGGGAGGAGAGGCGTGGGTGGCTGGGCGAAACGAGGGAAAAGGAGGGGGGGATGGGTGGTTGCGGTGCACGCGCAACCCGACCCTCGCGTCGTCTGTGTGCGAGGCTGGAATGATCGGCGTGTTCCCAGAGAGGATCACTATGGCGCAGGGCGGGGAGGAGATTAAAGACGTCATGGGGCGGGGAGAGGATGACGAGTATCCCACCTGCGCGGAAGGGGCGTTCCAGATTCTGCTGAAGGGGTTGGTGGTGGAAGAGATAGGCCAGGGGAAAGAAGGGGGACGAGGGGGAGGGGGAGGGGGAAGGGAGGGGCGCGGTTTGGGAGAGAGAGGAGGGGCAGGGGGAGCGGGGGGAGGGAGTGGGGGAGCGAGAGAGGGAGGTGGGGAGGGAGAGGGGAGTGCAGCAGCGGAGGGTGGTGGGTCGGTGGCGGTGGGGGTGGCTCCGGGGAGGATCGATGAGGTGGTGAGCGACTATGGCAACACACGGGGGCTGCTGAGGAGCGTGCGCACTGCGGCGAGGATGCAGTGTGGCATGGTGAGTGTGTGCGTGAGTGTTTTGAGAAGCGTCAAAGAGCGACTATGGCAACACGCAGGGGTTGCAGAGGAGTGTGCGCACTGCGGCGAGGATGCAGTGCGACCTGGTGAGTGGGGGTGGGAGGGGCTGGGAGTGCGAGCGAGTGTGTGTATGAGTGGTTTGCGATGCCTCAGAAATCGAGTTGGGCATCACACAGGCGCGGATGAGGAGTGGGCATTCTGCTGTGAGGATGCAGTTTGGCATGGCCGCATGGTGAGCTGCCGGGACCTTTGAGGCGTCTCAAACCTTGAGGAGCATGCGGGTTGTTGCGCTTTTGTGTCGACCCAAAAGCTTTTGAGGCGAGCGGGTCGCCGCTCCACCTGATTCGAGGCGTCTCAAAGTCTCAAACCTTGAGAAGCGTGCGGGTTGTTGCGAGGGTGCAGTGCGGCGTGGCAAGTGCGAGGTTTGACGCGTCTCTAAGAATCGAGCTTTGAGATGTCCCCAAAGCTCGATTCTTAGAGTGTCTCTAAATCGGAGGAGAGCATTCTCCCATCAGTCGAATGTGAGGACACTCTCCTCAGATTTAGAGACTCGACTCATGGGTGGATGCAGTGCAGTGCAGTGCAGTGCGGTGCAGTGCAGTGTGGGAGAGATCTGAGACACTCTCCTCAGATTTAGAGACTCGACTGATGGGATTTACATGTCCCCAGATCTGAGGAGAGCGTCGAGTCGACTGATGGGCAGATGCAGTGCAGTGTGGTGAATGGGAGCGAGAGAGAGAGAGAGTGACCGTGGGAGTGGGAGTGGGAGCGAGAGAGAGATTGACAGTGGGAGTGGGAGTGAGAGCGAGAGTGAGAGTGAGGGTGTCTGAGTGAGTGCGAGTGAGAGTGGCTGTGAGAGTGAAAATCACAACGGAGCAGATTTGCCCGTGCCAGCTTGATTCTCTCACAAATGCCCCACACATGAGGTGGAGCGGCGGCCCGCTCTGCCGGTGACGACATGTTATGAGCACGTGAACAATTCTTGAGGCGCCTCAAAAATCGACATGTTGCGAGCACGTGAACATGCGCCACACCAGCTGGATTCTTTCACCCTCTCGTGCCCCACACCGCACACCAGTCGGAGCGTCGTCCCAGCTGGACGCTTTCGCCCTCTCTTCGTGGCGTGCCACGAGTACGTGAACATGTCCCACACCGCACCAGCACGGACTGGCTCAATCCCAAACCTTGCAACTACCTCTCCCCTCTTCCTCTCCATCCCCTCTTCCTGTCTATCCCCCTGTCCTCCTCCTTCCCCCCTCCCCTGTCAGGTGGAGCGCCATCCTGTGCTCCTGGTGATGCGGCACGAGCACGTGAACATGTACCACACCAGCACTGCTCGGGCTGGCTCAACGCCTTATAAGCTCGATCCTCGCGTGACCTTTTCCTTTCCCTTTCCCTTTCCCTTTCCCTTTCCCTTTCCCTTCCTTCCTTCCTGCCCTGCCCTGCACTCCCCCCTCCCCTGTTTTGAGGCGCCTCAAAACTTCCCCTCCCCTTCCTGCCCTCCTCTCCCCCCTCCCCTGTTCCCCTGTCAGGTGGAGCGCCGTCTTGTGCTCCTGGTGGTGACACAGTACAAATACGTGAACATGCGCCACACCAGCACGGACTGCCTCAATCACATCCCATCCCATCCCAGGCCCTCCAACTGGCTCTCCCTCCCCATCCTCCCCCCTCTCCCCCTCCCAATATCGTCCCCACCACACATCAGGTGGAGCGCCGGCCCACACTCCTGGTGACGCGGTACGAGTACGTGAACATGTACCACACCAGCACGGACTGGATCAGCGCCTTCCAGGCCATGAGGCTTCTCAACGTCTCCGTGCGCCCCCTCGTGCTGTTCCTGGACGGCCACGCCAAGGTGGGGAGTCTATTTTTGAGGCGCCTCAAAAACAGGTGGGTGGAAAGGTTGCTGGACGACGTCTCCGTGCGCCCCCTCGTGCTGTTCTTGGTTGGCCATGCCAAGGTGGATGGAAGGGTGGGTGGGAGGGTGGATGGATAGATGGGTGGGTGGGTGGGTGGGGACGCTCAAAACGGGGTGGGTGGGATGGGGCCGACAGGTGGAGTGGAGTGGGTAGGTCGTGTCGTTGCAAGCCTTCCAATCCACGCGCCTGTTCGACGTCTCTGTGCGCCCCCTCGTGGTGTTCCTGGTTGGCCACGCCAAGGTGGGTGGAAGGGTTGCTGGGTGGGTGGATGAATGGGGCTGTGAAGCTGTGTGTACGGGCAAGTTAGGTGTTCTGTGCTGTGGCATGGGGGGCCATGTGACTCCATCCATGCACCCCTGTGGTTCTTAAACCACCTTGTGGCTAGGTGGAGGGTGATATTTGAGGCTCCTAAAAAATTGCTGCAAACAACCACCTTGTGTTCTTCAACCACCTTGTGGCTAGGGGTCGATATTTGAGGCTCTTCAAAAAGCGCTTCATTCAAGCAACCACCTTGTGGTTTTGAGGCGCCTCAAAACTAGACTCCTATCTGCTGGAAACAACCTGCCACCTTGTGGCTAGGTGGGGGTCGATATTTGAGGCTCTTCAAAAAGCGCTTCATTCAAGCGCACACGCATCTACGTCATTGAGAATTCTAAAAAACATGACATAATCCGCTCTGAATGCGCTGTGTGCTGCGGCACCCGCATCTATGTCCCATTGCCACTTCACAGTGTTTCTGGGTTGCAGGGATACCACAGTAGCCCCTCCCCTCCCCTCCCCTCCCCTCCCCTTCCCTCCCCCCACTCCCTGCATTCCTCTCCATCCTCTCCAGCCTGCATGCGTCCCCTCCTCCCCTCCTCCCCTCCTCCTTCCCTCCCCTCATTCCCATCACAGGGGCAATCTACATTCCGCCTGGGAGACAATGTTCGGCCCCTACCGCCTCATCAAGCTTTTGAGTCGACTAAAAAACCCATCACAGGGCAATCTGCAATCCGCCTCGGAGATAATGTTCGGCCCCTACCGCTTCATCACGTGGTACCAGCAGCGCCCGCCCCCCCGCTTCAACCTTGTATTTCTGTTTCGTTCTCCCCACCTTCGATCCTTGTGTTAACAGGGCAACCTTGACGCTGCCTCGGAGACAATGTTCGGCCCCTACCGCTTCATCAAGTGGTACCAGCAGCGCCCGCCCCCCCAGCTTCAACCTTGTACTTCTGTTTCGTTCTCCCCACCTTCGATCCTTGTGCTAACAGGGCAACCTTGACGCTGCCTCGGAGACACTGTTCGGCCCCTACTGCTTCATCAAGTGGTACCAGCAGCGCCCGACCCCCCAGCTTCAACCTTGTCCTTCTGTTTCGTTCTCCCCACCTTCCATCCTTGTGCTAACAGGGCAACCTGGATTCTGCCTGGGAGACAATGTTCGGCCCCTACCGCTTCATCAAGTGGTACCAGCAGCGGCTGCCCCCCGGCTCTGCATTGTGCTTCCAGCACGCGGTGTTCGTGCCGGTGGGGTACGCTGCCCCCATCTTCAGCTCCTACATCAAGGAATCGCTGCCCGCCAGGAGGTGAGCTTTGAGTCGACTCAGAAATCAAATGGTGCTGGTGGGGTGGGGTATGCCGCCCCCATCTTCAGCTCCTACATCAAGGAATCGCTGCCCGCCAGGAGGTGAGCTTTGAGTCGACTCAGAAATCAAATGGTGCTGGTGGGGTGGGGTATGCCGCCCCCATCTTCAGCTCCTACCTCAAGGAATCGCTACCCGCCAGGAGGTGAGCTTTGAGTCGACTCAGAAATCAAATGGTGCTGGTGGGGTGGGGTATGCCGCCCCCATCTTCAGCTCCTACCTCAAGGAATCGCTGCCCGCCAGGAGGTGAGCTTTGAGTCGACTCAGAAATCAAATGGTGCTGGTGGGGTGGGGTACGCCGCCCCCATCGTCAGCTCCTACCTCAAGGAATCGCTGCTTGCCAGGAGGTGAGCTTTGAGTTGACTCAGAAATCACCTGTGCTTCCAGCACAGCACTCGGTGTTCTTGCCGGTGGGTGGGTGGGTGGGTGGGTGGGTGGGGTATGACGCCCCCAGCTTCAGCTCCTACGTCAATGAAGCTATTCCTGCGAGGATGTGAGTGAGGGGCAGATGGGTAGGTAGCACCGTAGCAGGGTAAGCGAGGTGCTTGGGATCTCTGGAGAATCCGGAAAAGTGCATCCAGCTTGCTCACTCGCTTGTACGCACTTGCTACCACAGCTGTGATTCCAGCACTCGGTATTCTTGCTGGTGGGTGGGTTGGGTATGCTGCCCCCATCTTCAGCTCCTACAAGTAAAAAGTTGTTGACCTTTGGCTGCTTATAGAAGCCCATGTTCTTAGAACATGTTCATAGGTGATGGATGACCTATGAAGAAATTATTTTAGAAGCCCATTTACAAAAAGGATCCCAGAGTTTTTTATCAAGTCACACAAGGGTTACATTCCCAGGCAAGTTCTCCTATCCCCCTTCCTTACCCCCCTCACTCTCTCCCTCCGCCCCCCCTCCCTCAAAGGTGTGTGTTTTGCTGACAGTAAAGTGCAGAGCAGTCTATTTTTTAGGTGCCTCAAGAACAGACTCCCCCTCCCTCCTAGGAGTGATTTTTTTTTGGTGCCTCAAAAATAGACTCCTTATGAGGCGCCTCAAAACTAGGTGGTGTGTGTTGCTGACAGCAGCGTGCAGAGAAGCTCTGCATGGGGCATCTCCCCCCACGGCTCCACCTCACGTGCCACCGAGTTCACTTCACACTCCCTCTCCTCCTCTCCCGCGCTCCCCCTTTCTTCCGCCCCCCCTTCCCTCCCCTCTTCCCAGGTGTGTGGCTGACAGCACAGTGCAGGGCGGCAGTGCGTGGGGCATCTCTCCCTTCGGCTCCACCTCGCGGGTCACCGAGTTTGCAGAGTTTGTGATCAAGTCGCACGGCATCGGCCTGCACACGGGCTCCTGGGCCTTCCCCCTGCACCCCATCCCGCCACCGCGGTTGAACCCTGCGCACCGCGAAAATCGCCGTGGCATTGCGAGCGGTGTCACCGCCGCCACCGCCACTGCTGGTTTGGGTCCTTTGGAGCTGCTAGGTTGGAGGGCGAGAGGCATAGGGGGCCCTTCTGTTGTGAATCAGCTGGGGTACTTCCCTGTTGTGGACCTTGGAAGGCTGGTGGAACGGGTTCCAGGGACCCAGCAGCAGCAACAGCAAGGGCAGGGGCAGGGGCAGGGGCAGGAGCAGGAGGAGGGGCAGCAACGGGGGCGAAGTCTACTGGAGAAAGCGGATGGGAGAGCCATGGGGCTGAGTGACGACGGGAGGCAGGTGCTGCAGCAGTGGCAGGAGAGGCAGAGAGAGCAGCCGTGGTGGCAGCAGCAGCAGGAGCACGAACAGCAGCAGCGGCAGCAGCAGCAGCAGGCAGCAACAGGCTCCCGGAGACTCCAGGAGCACCACGAGCAGCAGCAGCAGGAAGACACACAACAGCAGCTCTCGACCGCAAACCTCCACCTCTTCCCCCAGTCCTCCTTCTCCCCATCCTGGGCGCGGCCTCTGCGCGTGCTGGTGATCCGGAGGGACTTCTTCCTGGCGCACCCGCGCATGGAGGGCAGCGGGTGGGTGGAGGAGCGCGTGGGGGGGGTCAACGACCTCGTGGGCTCGCTCAAGCAGTGGGCGTGGGAGCGGGAGGGGCTCCGGCTGCTGGATGCTACTGAGAGGGTGGAGAGGATGGGGTCATTGCTAGATGGGGGGAATTGGAGGAGGTTGGGGGGGGGGAATGGGAGGGGGAGAGGGGGGAGAGGGAGTGGGAGAGGGGGGAGAGGGAGTGGGAGAGGGGGAGGAGGGGTGGAACAGGGAGGGAGATGGGGAGGAGCGGAGGGAGGAGGGAGGAGGCGGGAGGGAGGGCCGTCTGCTGAGCCGGTTTCAGTGGCTGGGCCCTTTGTTCGAGGTGCTGGTGCTGCTGGTGCTGAAAACAGTGAGGCAGAGAGCGGAGAGCAGCGGGCAGGAAGGAAAGGAAGTGGAAATGGCAGGAGTCGGAAGAACAGGGGTAAGAAAGCGGAGCAAAGGCAGCGAGATAGGAATGGCGGCGGACGAGGCAAGCTCTTGACTAAGCCCGACAGAAGACGGCTGCAGATGCGACATGCTGATTGGCTAAACCCGGACCCCTTATCCGACCAGCAGCAGCAGGGCCGGCAGGGAGAGGGAGGGGGTAACGGGCAACGGACCGCAGTTCCCCCGCGCCTCGTGTTTGTGCTCAACGGCACCATGACTTCCTGGTCCTTCCGGCAACAGATGGAGGCAGTGTACTGGGCGGATGTGATTGTCGGTGCTCACGGTGCCGGCCTCACACACGTCATGTACATGCGCCCGGGGTCGGCCCTTGTGGAATTGCGGCCGATTTCGGACGTGAGGGACCATTATAATTTGCTGGCGAATTACCGCGGGTTGCGGTATATTAGAATAGAGCCGAACGCAAGGGGGGTTGTGGATGTGAATGATGTCACACGTGCTCTGAAGGTGCTTTTGGGCGAGGATGTATGAGTTGTTATGGGGTGCCTACCTACGGGACTGGTAAAGTATGACCAGATTTATAAGAAGCCCCTACCCTTAGGAACGTGGGGGTGTACTATGTAAGGTTGGTTTGTGTAGTTGAACTTATTTGGTCCGTGACCATAGAAGATGTATGTCGGGGTCTTCTATGAAATGTCCAACGCTAATCTACACCCAAGCACCTCTTAGACGCTTTGCACTTCGAGCCGAACACGTGGAGTTCAGCTAAACCCCCCACGCAAAAGGCGCCCAATTATGAGCCAGGGTGTCACAATGAACACGTCGATACACGGGAAGAACATACATTGTGAAGGAGGGTGGATGGGATTGGACATTCAGGTTTCAAGGCAGACTGTGCGGTTGCATAAGCACAAAATCCTGACCGCGCCTCGTCCGATTCGGTTTGGTTGAGGCTGGTCAGGATTCCGTAACCCAATCGATAGCTCGCCAAATCGGGTGCGCGATGCATGCATCTCCACGTCGACCATTCGTCAACCAGCAAAATTCGCCCCCTGTTGAGTTGACCTATTTCGCCTACCCTTTCCCCCTAAAAAGATTATCGTACTCCACCGAAATTGGCGCCCATATTGAAATGAGGGCGTGCTACATTTCACTCCTGCTTCAGCTACCCCCATTCGCAGCTCTGGCAATCTGTCGAGTAGGTTCTTCTCCCCTCTGCGAATCCCATATCATTGCCTCTGTTGTCGATCGCAAGCCATGGCGTCGACTGTCCTTCCTCCAGCTTTCACCGCGTCCCTCGCCTCACGCTGCGCTTCCGTGCGGCAGCTCTCCGCATCCGCGCGTTCCGCCATCCAGCCGCGACGAACTCCGCCGATTCGGTTAGTAACCGCAGCGTTGGGCGGAGGACCAGGCGACATAGGCGCGGGGGGGAATCTGGGCGCGCCGGTTCCCGTCGCGTCGTTGTCGTCGCCGTCGCCAAGCAGAGTGCGACCGGCTTTCGCTCTCGCTAGCGAAGCGACAGAGGGCGGTGCGGCGGCGACATCAGGGGCCGCGAAGGCGACGCGAGTGGAGGTCCCTACGGAGACCGATGCACGCGGTGAGACGCGTGCGCGGGGAAGAATGGGGGGGGGGGGGGGGGGAGAGAGGGAGGGTGGAGACGGGGGTGGGCTGGAGGGTCGTATGCTGACTGTGCTGGCTTTTGTACGCTGATTGGAGAGGCTTGGTCGATTGCGATCCACCTGCGATATCCCTGCGCCCTGGTCGTTCTCTCTCTCTCTTGCACGTCAACCCGTTCTCTTCCCCTCTCGCGCCCGCTTCTCCTTGTCCTTGCTCCCGGGGGGCCGTCCCCGCTCCCCCCTCTCTTCCTCTTCCTCTCCCCCCCGCCCTCCCTCTCGCTCCCCGGGTCCCTCTCGCTCGCGCTTTCCCCTGCAGGCCTGACTCGCATGGTGCTCCAAGAGGAAGGCTACGAGCAGTGGGAGTGGCAGGGCAACAAGGTACTACGCGCACGCATGCATGCACGCACGCACGCCCGCACGCATGCACGCTCGCACGCATGCACGCATGCCCACTCACGAAACCTCTGGTCTCCCAGCACACAGTAACAAGCCTCCGCTCCGCTCATTCTCCCGGCCTCGCTCCCCATTCCCCATGCCATTCCAATCCCCAGTCTCAGCATCAGTACCTCCCACCCCGCTCCTCTCTCTGCCCCCCCCTCCCCCCCTCCTCCCCTTCCCCCCCCCCCTCCATCCCACTGACAGGTCAATTATGTGGTGGCAGGTGACGTCAGCAGTGACGCCACGCCCGTCCTGTTCATCCATGGATTCGGCGCTTCGGTCTACCACTGGAGGTGCGGGGAGGGGGGCGTGCGAGGAAGGGTTGTGGGAAAGGGGCACAAGGGTATGGGGGTATGGGAGAACAAGAAATGTGCTCAGGGTGGGGAGGAGCCGGGAAGGAGAAGAGGAGAAGCGGGTATGCGGGCAGCGGGGGAGAGAGGGGGGCCTATTTATGGGGGGAGCGCACGCAAGGAAGGTGCGCAAGAAGTATCCGCGTCTCGCCCCCTCCCTTGCATACAAGTTTTCCTGATCAGGTTCACTTGTGAACCACACTTCAAGTGGAGGCATCCTTGTCTAAAGTCACATATTCCAGCGCTCACTTGCTCACCTGCCCCCTTGTCCTTCGCCTCTCCCTCTCTCCCCCTCTCCTCTACCCTCACCAGGTACAACATCCCAGAGCTAGCAGCGTCAGGCCGGCCCGTCTACGCCATCGACCTGATTGGGTTCGGGTGGAGCGACCGCGCGCTCATCCAATACAGCGCTGCCATGTGGGCGGACCAGATCTCCTCCTTTGTGCGCGACGTGATTGGCCGGCCCGCGGTGCTCGTTGGTAACAGCGTCGGCGGTTACGTCACCCTGACCACTGCGGCAAATTACCCTGACACTGTCGCCGGTACTGTGCTAGTGAATGCTGCTGGAAAGTTTGATGAGTCCCCCCCCGGCACTGCTCCGCTTTCTGGAGCAGATGAGTCGCCTAGTGAGTCCAAAGGAAGGAAGCGAGCCGGTGCGATCCCGGTTGAAACCCACGGGCACCAGCATGGGCAGGAGGAAAAGGTTCCCATCTCGGTGCTGGTTCGGGAGAAGGTACAGGAGGCAGTGGAAGGCGTGGTGGCGGGGGTGGGGAAGATCGCTCGCCGTGTTGTGCTGCAGGTGACGTTCCTGCAGGCGAAGCAGCCAGGGAGGATCAAGCAGGTGCTGGAGCTGGTGTATCCCAACGCTGCGAGTGTGGATGAAGAATTGGTGCGCTCCATAGTGCTCCCCACGCGCGATCCCAATGCCGCCGAGGTGTACTATAGACTGTCTACTCAAGTGCTCCTGCACCCCTCTGCGCTATCACTCAACGCCCTCCTCTCCTCTCTCCGGTCGTTGGATTCTCCGATGTTGCTGCTCTGGGGAGCGCTGGACCCCTGGATGACTCCGGCTAAGGCACAGACTATTGTGGATAACTACCCCGGAGCAATGAGGGTGGATATTGCTGCGGGGCATTGTCCGCATGACGAGGATCCGAAGGCATTCAATGAAGCGCTGATCAAGTGGCTGCAATCTAGCTTCTGATGTGAATGTCTGCATGCTCAGTCGTACAAACAAGTGAAGGATGGGTAGGTTTGGGGACATCAGTTTTTGCTATGGGTGTTCCTGTGGTGTGATAGGTGCAGATTGTTTCCTTTGGTGTACAGCTTTGCTTTCCTAATCATGAAAAGAATCATCAGCTGTGGCCAGGCCTGTACTGAAGGATGAATGCATGTAACACTGTCAGGTAACGTGGTAGTACTACCACGCAATGAAATCGTCACCAATTTTAGTGCATTTTAGAGTAAGACTGGATTTCTAACCGGGCTATAAACATGTTATCTGCTGGATAATTTTGTAACAGCCAGTCAAGCGAAAATCATGGCGTCGCCAGGTTCGAGGCTGTGTCACGAGCAAAAGTGCTTCGCTGCAGTATGGGGCTTATACAAATGAAACGTAAGGTGAACCTATATTGTTGCTGTCCTTGTAGTGTTGGCGCGCAGTGGCACTCCAAATCCGCACTTAGAGCTTTTCCCTTTGGTGGCCACTTACCCTCTCCTGAGGTACTTTCTGCTCCTACGAGACTGAGATCTAAAATCCACCCCCCGAGAAAATTGCGCGTTTCAGAGACAAGTGTAAACACGGCCAGCGGGGCGGACGCGGTAGAATCGTTTTGGGCTTATCTCTTCGCCTCGCCTAAAGCCACGTTAATCTCTTCTAACAGATTAGAGACGTATTTCCAGTCTGCCTTCTCAGCTCCTAATCGTGGTGAGTGTCGATCCTCTCGTTGCCGCGATGCTCTAATTTCCAGTATATTCCGCTAGACATTGTATAAATTTCGATCCTCTTCGATGACAGCGTTCTCTGAAATTGGTATATTCTCGGCAAAATCTTCCATTTCCCAGTCAAATCGCGCGTTGAGACGACGATCTTGAATTCCTCAAGCCTACAAGCCTGAACCGACCAACTATTTGTTATTCGTCCCATTCCCCGGAAAGCGTAAGTTACCTTTCGTACTGTTCGTCGCTTCCATGCAGTTATTGCAGAGAGCTTTGCGCAGCCGCTGTACTCGATATAAGCATGGCAGAAGAGGATCCACCCGTCAAAGAGCACGAGGAGGAGGAGGAAGACGACGACGACGATGACGACGACGACGACGACGACAAGGAGAAGAGCGACGGCGGCGACAGCTCCAGCTCGAGCTCTGATAGGTCCGACGACAAGGACGACGACGACGACGACGATCGCGATCGCACACGCGGCGACGAAGAGGCGGAGATGAAGGACGCGGGCACGCGAAGCGACAGCGACAAGGACGACGACGACGACGACGACGACAAGAAGGCGAGCGACAGCTCGAGCGACAGCGATAGCGACAGCGACAGCGACTCGGATCGGGATTCGAGCAAAGACGGAAGCGAGGGAGCGGGTAGGGAGGAGACTGGAGAGGAGGGGCGGGAGTCGCCTAGCGCGGAAAAGAAAGAGAAAGAGGCTGATGCGGGGGAGGGGGCGATCGGGAACGGGAAGAGCGAGGAGGATGCGAGTATGGATGTTGGCGGAGAGGGGAAGGAGGAGGCGTTGAAGGGGGTGGAGAGAGGTAGCGACGACGGTGGAGCGGGGGTGGGGATGGATGAAGAGTTGAAAGAAGCTGTCGCTGCTGCTGCTGCTCCAGCTGCTGCTGCTGCTGGTAGTACCGCTGCTGCTGCGACTGCCGATGCTGCTGCTGGTGCTGGTGCTGGAGCTGCTGCTGCTGCTATTGATGATGATAAATCTAGTGCTCCGGTCGATGCTATGGAGGAGGAGGGTGGGCGTGAGGGGGAAATAACGCCTCCGGAAGTCAGGGCGCAAGAACACGCGCACAAGGCGGAAGAATTGCGCGGGGAGGGGGAAGAAACCGGGGAGCGCGGAGCCCCGTCCGCAGGGCGGGGAGCAGAGGCCGCATCACCCAGCCCACAGGGGGAGGATGACGCGGACGGGGAGGGGAAGGACAGCCGGAGGGGGAAGGAAGGCGGAAAGGAACAGGCGGGGGGGGATCAGGGCGCGGAAGAGGAGGGGAAAGACCAGGGGATGGAGCTCGAAATGAAGGCGGAGGAGGACACGTTGGCGGAAGAGGCGGAGCAGGCGGCAGCAGAGGCGGAAGCGGAGGCGGAGGCGGAGGCTGCAGTGGCGGCAGCGGCTGCGGAAGCAGCAGAGGCGGCGGAAGCGGATGAGAAGATGGGGGAGGGCGGGGAGAGGGGCGGAGGGGGAGGCGGGGGGGGGATGGATGAGCCGGCGCAGAGGCCCCCCCATGGGTCGGAGGTGTTTGTGGGGGGGATCACGAGGGATATATCAGAGGAGGATATCCGGGAGCTCTTTTCCCAGATAGGGGACATCTATGAGGTGGGTGTGCATGTGCATGTGGGGTGTGTGTGTGTGTGTGTGGGTGCGTGTGTGTGGGTGTGGGGATCGTGTGTGTTGTGTGTGTACGTGTGTTTGGGTGGGATTGTGTGTATACGGCGGGATGGTTTGATTGATGTGTGTCCTGGCGTGTATCTGCTTGGGCGTGCGCGCGAGCTGTGGCTTGGCCAGCTATTTCAGGCACTTAGTTCTCCTAAGGACTAGGAGGCATTGTGTTTGTGGCTTAACTCTACACTCTCCGCCTCGTAGCCCATGCCTGCCTTCCCCACCCACCTCCCCTCCTGTCTGCCTCCTGTCTGCCTCCTGTCTGCCTCCTGCCTGCGTGCTGCTTGCCTGGCACCCGCCGTCCCGCTCAAATGTTGTTGTGAACCTTCCCGAATAACCTGCCTGCCTTGTGGTGTCCTGTCCCGTTCCGCATGCATGGGTCCCCTGTGTTCCCCTGTGTGTGTGTGTGTGTGTGTGTGTGTGTGTGTGTGTGCGCGCGCGCGTGCGCGTGCGTGCACCAGGTGCGTGTGCTCAAGGATCGCGAGACGGGCAACATCAAGGGGTACGGCTTTGTGACGTACTTCAACCGGCACCACGCCGACAAGGCCATCGACACGCTCAATGGCTCCGAGATCAAGGTGGGGGTGAGGGTGGGGATGGGGGGGGGGGGGGAGGTGGAGGTGGGGGTGAGGATGGTGCTGGGATGCTTTGAGTGGACTCATGCAGGGTACGGTCCTTCCCATTCACGGTCCTTCCCATTCACGGTCCTTCCCATTCACGGTCCTTCCCATTCACGGTCCTTCCCATTCACGGTCCTTCCCATTCACGGTCCTTCCCATTCACGGTCCTTCCCATTCACGGTCCCTTTTTCACGCCCCCCCCTTCAAATTCCCCTCACCAGAGCAAGAAGCTGCGCGTGACGCCGTCGCAGTCCAAGTACCGTCTGTTCGTGGGCAACATCCCCAAGAGCTGGAACAAGGACGAGCTGCACACTACGTTGGAGGCGGAGGGCAAGGGCATCACCAACCTCGAGCTGCTCATGGTGGGTGGGGGGGGCGGGGGGACGGTTGCAGGGTGGGCGGGAGGGTTGGGGAGGTCAGCCAGGAGGGTGGGGGAGCAAGGACGAGCTGCACATTACCTTGGAGGCGGAAGGCAAGGGCATCACCAACCTCGAGCTGCTCATGGTGGGGGAGGAGGGGGGGGGGGTTGAGAAGGGGGTGAGAGGGGAGGATGGGAAGGTGTGCGTGTGTGGGTGGCCCTGGGTGAGGCGGTGGTCTGTTTGTGCAGGTGTATGCACCTGCCACTCCCCCCCCATCCCTCCCCCACCCCTCTCCCCACAAATGAACTCGCACCCACATCATGTTCCCCATCTCCCCCACCCCTCTCTCTTTCCCATGCCCTTCTTTCCCTTGCCTTTCTTTCCCAAGCCCTTTTTCTCGCGACTCCCCACACTTTTCTGCACCCTCTCCCCTCCCTCCCCCAACAACCCTCCCAGGACCCCAAGCTCCCGGGTCGCAATCGCGGGTACGCGTTTGTGGAGTACCACAATCACGCGTGCGCCGAGGTGGCCCGCCGCAACATGACCAAGCCCTCCTTCCGCCTCGCCGCCAATGTGCCCACCATCAGCTGGGCCGAGCCCCGCTCCGAGCCCGACCCCTCCGCCATGGCACAGGTACACAGATCTTCGGCCATTCTTCCAGTGAGCGCGGTGACTGAAGTTAGTTTAGCTAGTAGGAAAGACAGTGAAAGACAGTGCCCCGCTCCGAGCCCGACCTCTCTGCCACGGCACAGGTGCACCCTCGTGTGAGAGAGCAGCTACTGTTTGCAGGTAAGCACCTCCGACTCTGGTGCTGCAGGTGCCCTCTAGGCGCTACCACAAGACAAGTCGCAACATGACCAAGCCCTCCTTCTGCCTCGCTGCCAACGTGCCCACCAACAGCTGGGCCCTAGCCTAGATCCGAGCACTGCTGCTGACCTCTCAGCTGTGGCACAGGTAACTTCCTGGTGCTGGTGCGTAATGTCTTTCCTCAATGGTCTCATTCCTCCCCTCCCCCCCCCCCCCAGGTGAAGGTCGTGTACGTGAAGGGCATATCGGAGAAGGTGAGCGAGGACGATCTCAAGGCGGCTTTGAGTTGACTCACCAGGTGTTTCTCGCCTTCCCCCTCCCTGCTACTCCCCCACTCCGAACCCCCCCCCCCCCCCCTTCTCCACAACCCCCTCCCCTCCTCCCCTCCCCCCCCAGGTGAAGGTAGTGTACGTGAAGGGCATCTCGGAGAAGGTGAGCGAGGACGACCTCAAGGAG
The DNA here is from genome assembly GCA_027943415.1 of Closterium sp. NIES-67. Taxonomy (NCBI): domain Eukaryota; kingdom Viridiplantae; phylum Streptophyta; class Zygnematophyceae; order Desmidiales; family Closteriaceae; genus Closterium; species Closterium sp. NIES-67. The sequence continues at coordinate 75,812 of BQMB01000923.1, read as the reverse complement.
GCCTTCCAGCGCTTTGGCGAGGTCACCAGGGTCATCCTGCCGCCGCCGCGCCCGGGGCAACCCAAGAGGGACTTTGGGTTCGTGCACTTTGCGGAGCGGGCGGACGCACTCAAGGCGATTGAGGCCGAGGAGAAGGTGCTCATAGACGGTGAGTGGAGTGTTGGCATCCGGACTCTTGCTGCTGTTTGTATGTGGGATTTTTAGAGAACGAGCAGTAGTACTTTGGTTGGGGAGAGGGCGGACGCGCTCAAGGCGATTGAAGCTGAGGAGAAGGTGCTCATAGACGGTGAGTGCAGGGTTGGTGGCACAATGGGCTGGTGGATGGTGATTGGGGTAGCAGGTGGATGGTGAGTGGGGTAGCAGGTGGATGGTGAGTGGAGTGGTGTGGGCACGTGGGGCTAGAGGACGGTGAGTGGTTCAGGGTTGGTGGGCGGTGAGTGTGTGGTGCTGGCAGCCCAAGAGGGACTTTGGGTTCGTGCACTTGGCGAAGCGGGCGGACGCGCTAAGGCGATCGAGGCCGAGGAGAAGGTGCTCATAGACGGTGAATGGAGGGTGTGGAGTGGTGTGGAGTGGTGTGGTGTAAGATGTGCACCCCTGGTAGACAGTGAGTGGAGGGGTGTGGGCACATTGGCTGCAGGACGGTGAGTGGGGCAGGGGTGGTGGGCGGTGAGTGCAGTGGTGTGGTGTGGTGTGGTGTGGGCACATTTTCGTCTCTTCTCCCCTCATCCCTTCCTCCCTTCCTCCCTTAACCCTACTCCTTCCGCTCTGTTGCTGTCACTGAAACCCGATTGCTCATCACCCACTTGTTGACCATTCCCCTTTTAAATTCCTCGCTTCCTCCCTTCCCCACCGAAGCCCAATCACTCATCACTCATCACTCGTTCACCATTCCCTTCTTCCCTCTCCCCATCAGCAGGCAAGGAGGTCCAAGTGCCTTGATCCAAGCCCCCTTCTCCCCTCCTCCCTTCCTCTTTCTCCACCCACCAGGCAAGGAGGTCCAAGTCTCCCTAGCCAAGCCCCCTCCCGAGCGTTGCCCGGGCTCAGGGGACGTCTGAAACGGCTCAAAAGATTATTTTTGAGCCAACTCAAAGTTTGACCTTTGAGCCGACCCAAAAGCCAAGCCCCTTCTAGAGCGTCGTCCCGGCCCAGGGGACCCCCTGTCCCCCCCGTGCTCCTGCCCCCGCTCCTGTCTCTGATTGACAATGATGCATCCGCCTCTTTTACCCCTCCCCTCATGCCCTCATGCCCTCATGCCCTCTACCCTCTCCCCGTGAAGCAAGGAGGAGGCTGAATGATTCAATCAAGTCTCTCTTTGTCCAATCCCCCTTCCCCGTCCCCCCCCCCCCCCCTCCCTCTCCTCCTTTCCCTCTCCCCTCTTCCCCCCTTTCCCCCTCTCCCTTTTCTCCACCCACCAGGCAAGGAGGTCGAAGTCTCTCTAGCCAAGCCTCCCCCTGAGCGCCGCCCCGGCCCAGGGGACCCCCCCTACCCGCCGCGCTCTGCGCCAGGGGGGGGGGCAGCGGAGGGGGAGGCGGCAGTGGCACAGGGGGGGCGTCAGGCCTTCACCCTCAGTATCGGTCTGGTTATGGCTATGGCGACATGGGGGGGGAAGGGAGGGGGTATGGCGGAGGAGGGGGAGGAGGAGGGGGGGGGTATGGCAATCGGGAGGGGAGGGGAGGGGAGGGGCCGTATGGGGCTTATTCGCGGAGTGTGGGGGAGAGGGGAGGGGGCGGGGGGGCGGGAGGAGCGGGGGGGGCCGGCGGAGCGGGAGGGGGTTTCGGGTCGCAGGTGCCGTTTATATATGGGCGGGGGCCGGCGCCTGCTGGTATGGTCATGGTGCCCATGATGCTGCCAGATGGACGGCTGGGATACATTCTGTGAGTTGGCTGGGGGGGGGGTGTGCTGAGGGTTCTGTTCAGCCGATTTTACTCTCTACCTCCTTCCTTCACTCATCCGCCCTCCCCCCCCGCTCTTGCTCGCCCACATTGTAGTCAGGCGCCCACCCACCCACACCACACATGCATGTGAGCCTAGCCGACCGGCCGGCCTTTATTGCTGACTGTAACTGCGTGCACAACTCAATTTGCTCCACTTTCCCTTGTGTGTCTGCTTCCTGTGTATGCTATGTCTACTGCCCATGCATGCCTGCCTACATGCATCTGTGTGCATGCATCCCTTCCTGCGTATCATGGTCTAACTCTGTGCGTGCGTATGCCTATGTGCCTATGCCCCCATGTCCCCATGCAGGCAAAGGGAGGGAGAGGGTGGCGGGGGAGGTTACGGAGGACGGTCGTCAGGAGGGGGAGGAGCGTATCGGAGTGGGGGGGGAGGGGGAGGGTACTCGAGACCCGGGGGCGGAGGGGGTGATGGGAGTGTGGGGGGGGCTAGTGCTGGTAACTCTCAAGCACGCCGTTACAGACCGTACTGAGTGCCTTGTGCCTTGTTTCGGGTTGATTGACGCTGGTTCTTGGGGGGCGGCGGTTGAGGGGGGGGGGAGGTGGTTGTGGTGTTGGGGCTGCGGGGGTTTTGAGTTGAATAATGGAGGGGGAATTCTTCAAGGGTTGATATGATAATGGTGTAATAATTTGTAAAACAGTGCAGAAGACTAAGAGCGTGTTCCTACGAGCCTCTTCCCAGGCAACCTCTTCCCAGACTTGCGCGCGACCTTGAGAGCGTGTTCCCAGGACCACTTTTTGGAATACTCCCGTTTCATGTTTGCGTTCCACCGCTCTCAACTACATAAAACCAGCTGGCGTTGTAACTTTACTGTGCAGATTCATGTTTGTCTGAAAATCTGCTCATCTTAAAAGAGGATTGTGAAAGTTTGCTTAGGTCCTCTTGTAAAGGCAGCGTGCTTCATTTCATCTGGGAAACATACATGGTTCTCGTCCAACAAAGAACTACACACAAGAGGGTGGGTGGGCGGGGAAATTGAACTAGAGAAACTAGAAATGAAGAACATGGGTGAAGCCGAATGGCCTCACGTCCCTCTTTTGTAGGCAAAAGAGGGTGAGTAGCGCTTCGTCGCTGCCTTTGCTGCGTTGGCCCTCGCTACACTCTCACAATACACATTTTTAGAAAGTGTTACACACTTTCAAAAAATTACATATTGTGAAAGTTTGCTTAGGTCCTCTTGTAAAGGCAGCGTGCTTCATTTCATCTGGGTCTTCTGAGACATGTGCAGAAGGGGTTGGCGGTGGCGTTCAATAGATAGCTGGTGCTGATTGGGCGTGGGAGCGGTGGCTGCGTCTTGGAGTTGCATGGAGGCTTGAAGGAGTTGGTCATGCGCGATGGTAACGTAGAGCTCCTTGGCATTATCGCTGCGCCAACGGCCAAGTCGCTTGAACAGCCGGTCGGATATCCCCAGGCTGGCTGCCGCTGAAGCAACGCCCTTGCGAAAGGAGTGGGTGCCGAGGTGGGCGCTATCGAGGCCGGCCCTGGTGAATGCTTCAAGGCACCAGTTCCGGATGGTGGTGTACGAAGGTGCGTGGTCCTGTGGAGTTGCCGTACTGCTGTTCCCGAAGACTCGGATCAATGGTCCGTGTGGGGTGGAGGTGTGACCCGCGAGGAGTAGAAAGTGTCGTGTGCAGCGTACCGGGCAGTATGGGCCAGAAGTGGCGGCGACCGGAATCCACGTGCCCCTGCTTTCTTGGTCGGTCTTGGAGTGCGGGATAAGCAGCCACATCGCCTCCGGCTCAAACTGTATGTCATGCCATTGGAGACTGACAAGGTCGGAGTAGCGTAGGAAGGCGGCGAACATAAGGATGGGGATGAGTCCTTTCTGGTATTCGGCCGGCCGGGTGGACTCCAGAAAGGGGCGGGCCATGGTGTGCACTTGGTGCAGCGACAAAGGTTCCTTGTTCCGGGTGGGGCGCGGGCCATGGCGTTTGGCAAATTCGCGCACTTGTAGTGTAAATGGTCCAGTCGAGAGAGAGGGCTCGCCAGTCATGCGATGCGCGAAGGCGACGGCGGAGCATGTAAACGATATGGCAGATGTGGTGGCCTGGTGATTTAGTGCATGAATGAGGTAGAGTGCCAGGGTCATATCCGTTGCAGGCAAGTAGCTCAACTTCACCTTCATGCAGAAGGAGCGAAATTTGAGCCAGTAGGGCTCATACGTTCGGATGGTGGAAGGGGCACGGACATGGGTGATTACGTGTAGTAGTTGTGTTTGCAGCTTCGTTATAATGCCTGAAAAGGTACAGCATAGAGTACAATTATTATTAATTTTTATACGTGACATGCAGTGCAATCAACTTACTAGGAGGAAAGCCTTGTCCTGCGAAAGCGAGTGCGTGTGTGCCGGGGCGTAGGCATTGGCTGCCGTGGGTGAGGGGAATGTGTGCCGTTACTTCTGGCACCCAGGCGTCAGGTGCCTGTTGGAGGAGTGGCCACCATGATGCTCCCGGCCACTCGGGAATGACCAAGGTCACCTCAGCGTGTGTGCGTTTAGCGTATCGTAATGTGGCTAGAATGAGGTTGGGAGGGGGAAACGCAAAGCCGCGCTCGTGCTGCCAGCTGAACGAAAATGCGTCAAACACTGCGGCCGTAGGGTGCGGAATCTTGGAACAAAACCTCTCCAGCTGAGCGTTGTGCACATTTGCGAAGAGATCGATAGAGTGGGGACCCAGGCGGTGATCCAAGAGTCGGAACCACGGGGCTTTGAGGGAGTAGTCATCGTGGTCTTGGATTTTTGAAAGTTCGTCGGCGTGCGCATTCAGCTCTCGTGGGATCCATTCGACAGCTAGCCTTGTTTGGTGTTCCAGGCAGAGGCGAATGATTGCTTGACACAGTAGCGTAAGCGTGGGGTGGCGCGATCCACCTTTGCATATGATGAATACCACGCCTTGATTGTCTACCCGAACGAGTACGTGGCGCTTGGGTATGCGGGCAGCAGCTTCAGGTTTCGCCGACCCTCCTCTGGTCTGGGTCACCTGATGACGCGTCTGCGTTCCACGTCTGGGGCTGCCTTGCTCACGTTCGTGCCTCTGGCACGGACAAGCTCACTGCCCGCACCCTTCCCTATGTCTTCCTCGGTTTCCCCCTTGACGCGTCTGAATGGCACTTCTACCACCCGTCATCTCACAGGTTCTTTCACTCCTGTAACGTCACCTTTGACGAGTCCGTCTCCTTCTTCCACCGCTTCCCCCACCGAGGTCCCCCGGTTACCCCCCCCCTGTTCCTGGTCACCCCTTCCCCGGTCGTCGTCGCCGCCCCTCCTCCTCCCCCTCCCCGTCCTGCCCTGGTGTGTCCCACGTTACCCCACTTACGTCGGTTGTCCCGGTTGAGGAGTCTGCTGACTCTGGTGGTCCTATGGCGCAGTCCTCACCGCCTGCCCCTTCTCAGGTGTCTCCTCCTCCGCCGCCTCCGCAGCCGCCGTCGCCACCGCTGTCGCAGCCGTCGTCACCGCCGCCGCCGTCGCCGCCGCCACAGCAACTGGTTGCCTCTGGGGGTGCTGGAGTTGGGGTGGGTACTAGTCCTGGGACTCCTGTCAAGCCTTGTCCTGGCAGGCCTGGGGGTGGTACTGGTGCTCGAGGGGTTCTGAGCTTTGGGGGTGTTCCTTCTGGGGGTGCTGGCGTGGAGAATTCTGGAGGTAGCCGCCAGGCAGCTTGCGGTCCCGGTGTCGGTGTCACACCGCCGCCGCAGCAGTCCCCGCCGGTGTCCGCTCTTCGCCTGCTTGTCCTTCCGTCCCCAGACCCCGTGCCTGTGCCTCCTCCTCCTCCTGTCTACGGCTCTGTGTTCCCTCCTCCGGACTCGTCTCCGGCCCGTTTCCCCCCTCGTTCCCCTCTTGTGTCCCCTCCTCTGTCCCCTGACCCGACTCCTCCGTCTCACGTCTGGTCTCGCCGTTCCTCCCGTGCTTGGACTGTCTCCCCTGTCTCGCACTCTCACCCTATGTTGCTTCGTTCCCACGCATCTCACCCTCCCCTTCTCCCGTCGCCCCCTCCGTCCTCCCTTGTCGTTGCTCCCCTCCCTCTGTCTGACTACCTGCGTGCCGCTCGTCCTCTTGTTCCTCGGGTCCTTGCCTCTCTCGTTACCGACCCGTCTGTTCCGGTTTCGAGCCTTGACGCCCTTGTCGCTGCGGTCGCTGACTTTGCCTCTACCTGCCGCCTTGACTACGCCACTACTCTGGTCTCTGACCCTGCCTGTCCTCCGTCTGTCGAGGGTGCTCCTGCCCTCGGCAGTGACGTCCTGAAGGACCGCCAGTACAAGCTTGTTTTCCTGTCTGAGGCTGCTCCCCATCTCTGCTCTATGCTTCTAGTCCCTGAGGGTGACCTCGACGCTTTTGACATCCCGACCCCTCGCACTTATGCTGAGGCGGTCTCGGGACCCTGGGCCTCTCAGTGGATAGCTGCCATGGAGCAGGAGATGGCATCTTGGAGTTCCACCGGCACCTACGTCGACGCAGTTCCCCCACCTGGGGTGAACGTAGTCGATGGCCGCTGGCTCTTCAAGGTGAAGCGCCCTCCTGGAGAGCCGCCTGTGTTCAAAGCGCACTACATGGCTAGAGATTTCAGTCAGCGTGAGGGGGTGGACTTCTTCCAGACCTTCGCTCCGACCCCAAAGATGACTACTCTTCAGGTGCTGCTGCACGTAGCAGCTGAGCGTGACTACGAGCTTCACTCCCTCGACTTCTGTACTGCGTTTCTTCAGGGTAGTCTACACGAGCAGGTCTACCTGCGCCGCCCTCAGGGCTTCACTGGTACCTTCCCTCCTGGGACCCAGAGGCTGTTGCGGCGCCCCGTCTACGGCCTGCGGCAGGCTCCCCGTGAGTGGCACGACACGCTGGGTGCTACGCTTCCTAACCTGCAGTTCTTTCCGTCCTCTGCAGACCCCTCACTCTTCGTTCATGCTGGCCAGAGCCCGTTCTACATCCTTGTTTACGTAGACGACCTGGTCTTTGACACACCAGACAGGGACGCACTGGCCTCCGTGAAGGCAAGAGCTGCTGAAAAGACACACTTGCACTGACCTTGGAGAACTGTGCCACTACCTTGCACATCTCCAGGGACAGAGCAGCGCGCACCATCACTTTGACTCAGTCACACTTGGTCCGCCAGGTCCGTCAGAGGTTTGGCCTTCAGTTCTCCTCCGCACAGCCCACTCCTCTGCCTCTAGACTACAGGCTCTCCGCTCCAGTTCCTGAGGAGTCAGCAGAGCCCAGTGGTCCTTACGCAGAGCTGGTGGGTTGCCTCATGTACCTGATGACTTGCACTCGCCCAGATCTCGCATACCCTCTCAGCATCCTGGCTCGCTTTGTGGCTACAGGCAGACACTGACCTCAGCACTAGTCTGCCGCTAAGAGGGTTTTGCGTTATCTTGCAAGTACATCGGGCATGGGGTTAGTGCTAGGAGGACGCAGGCCAGTGGTCTTTACAGGACACACAGACGCTTCTTGGGCAGACGACGCCGAGACCCTCTGGTCCTCGCAGGGCTACTCCTTTAGCCTTGATGCAGGTGCCATCTCGTGGAGAGCTACCCGCTCCTCGTCTGTTGCCCAGTCCAGCTGTGAGGCCAAGATCTACGCCGGTGCCATGGCGGCACATGAGCTCCGCTGGCTGACCTTCTTGCTCACTGACTTGGTGTAGACTATGCTGGATTGAGCGCAGAGAGTCTGTGGTCTACTGGCAGAGGGGTGGGCTGTGCGGAAGAGAACTGAAGGCCGAACCTCTGAAGGACCTGGTGCACCAAGTGTGACTGTGAGTGAGTGATGGTGCGCGCTGCTCTGTCCCTAGAGTTCTGCAGCGGCACAGGTAGCGGCGCAGCTCTCCTAGGTCAGTTCAGGTATGTCTCCTCAGCAGCTCGGCCTTCACGATTCTCTTCTTGCTAATTATTCTATTATTCTAACAAATTCGGAATCTAATCGTAGCCGTCAAGATGCATGTTTGCAAATGTGACGGTCCATGAACAACTTCCAATCTGCGAGCTGAAAAATACTTGCTGTTTTTTTTGGCGTGATTCGTACACCCTCAGCTCAAAGTTCATACGCAGTGCGTTTGAACAATTTGGGATGCGGGTTTTAAATCCGTGGACCTATAATTCTTATTACACATGGTATGACCTCTATAGTATGAGTCCTTGTAGGATACGACTGTACATTTTGGGTTTTGGAAGGTGTATGGAACAACAGTACACTATACGGAGTGTTGCTGCTGACATGGAATGACAGTTCCGGGGCATGCTGCTGACATCCACGCAGGTGTTCTACTTCCAAGTTTCCCGTGGTAGCACCTAGTGTAGGGCGTCTCGTCGGACGACACGTCGGTCGACACCTCGGACGACACGCGATGCGTTGTGTCGATTCCCTCAATGGAACATCTACGCCTAGCGACGTCGCCGTTCAGCTACTACCGCTGCTGCTCCCCCCACATTTGCCCCCACCGCTTCCAGAACACGCTGCTTCCGTCCCCCCTTACGCGCAAACAATGCTTCCGCCAGCCATGCTATCTCGCGTACCGCGCGCGGCGGCAAGGCCGGGGGGCGGAGAACGCTGCGCCGGTGGGTGTAGCCGCGAGAGCGGTGCCTGGTGACAGAGAGGGGCATGTGGGAGGGCACGTGGGAGGGCACGTGGCGGAAGAGAGGCAGAGGGTACACTCTCAGGACGGCAGGTGGGTGGGCGCGTGAGGAGGAGTCAGGGAGAAGCGGGGTCCGTGGAATCAACGGGAACGAGAGGTGGCAGGCCGGTCCACGAAAGGAGGTGCAGAGGGGCCAGGCCCAGTCACTCTGCGCAGGCAGGGAAAACAAACACTTGAACCGCACTCAACCACACTCAGCTGCTCTCTCACCTCACTCACCCGCACTCTGCCACTTCAGCTTCTTACTAATCGGCCACTAATCGGCAACTCCCCCAATCCCGCTATCTCCCCGCCCCTTTCCCCCCGCCCTGCTTGCATGGTTTTGAGGCGTCTCAGAACAGGACTTCCCTCGCCCCGCCCGCCCTGCTTGGAATGTGCGGCGCAACGATAGTGACAGCACTGGCGGCCAGTGCAGGCCTGAACCCCTGTCAACCGCACTCAACCGCTCTGGCCCACGCTTACTCCGGCTTCCTCTCACCACCCCACCCCTTCCCCTTCCCTGCCTGCAGCGTGGAGCGCAATGAACGACAGTGGCAGCAATGGGCCCCTGGTGAAACCTAGTTTTGAGGCGCCTCAAAACTAGTATCCACCCCACCCCTCCCCTTCCGTGCCTGCAGCGTGGAGCGCAACGATAGTGGCAGCAGCGGGCCCCTGGTGAAGCCATCCCCAGAGGTGAGTGAGCCAGGGATGGGGACTCGAGTTGGTCTTTGAGATATCTCGAAAACAAGCGCAACGACAGTGGCAGCAGCACCGGGCCCCTGGTGAAGCCATCCCCAGAGGTGAGTGAGCCCGTGATGGGGGGAGGACACGTGGGACGTCTATTTTTGAGGCGCCTCAGAATTAGACTCCGGAGGTCACACAGGGATGGGTGGGGACACATGGGTGGGACGCGGGTGTTGGGAGAAGTGGTTTTACATGGCACATGAATAGTTTGACAAGCATACGTGCTCGTCGTGCCAAGTCAAACATCGATCGTGTCTCGCTCCCTCTTTTTGAGGCGCCTAAAAAATAGACTCCCCTCACACACGCGTCACTCGTGATGACTTGCTAAACCGCCTTCCTAACTGCGCTCACTGGAATTATGTCCGGAAAAATAGACTCCCTGAGGTGTGTTTTGAGTCGACTCAAAGCATAACTGCGCTCACTGGAATTATGTCAGGAAAAATAGACTCCCCTCACACACGCGTCACTCGTGATGACGTTTGAGTCGACTCAAAAATAGACTCCTCACGCGTCAATGGTGTCGCTCTCCCTCACTCGCTTCTTTCTCACTCCGCCACTCGCGTTCTCTCCCCCTCCTCGTCAGCCACCAGTTGTCAGCCCATCTAATCCATCGGGAAGTCAGCTGCTGCTAATGTGTCCCATTCGTCTCTCTCCTTATCCCTCCCCCTCCCCCCACACCACCACCCCGCCCCGCACGGCAGTTGTCAGTGCATGAAGCAGTGCGGCAGCAGATGGCAGCGCTGGCCTGCAACGACTCCCCACGCACCGACCATGGGCTAGAGGTGGGTTGCTGGGGGGGCTGGGAGCTGGGGGAGGTGGGGGCTGGGGGAGGTGGGCATCTGGGGGGGGTCGGAAGCTGGGGAAGGTGGAGGGCTGGGGTTCTGCGACGGGCATGGGGGAGCAGGACCGCCGTCGTATAGTGTATGGGATGGTGTTACGGAGCATAGAGTACGGGACGGATCATTGGGGGGTGCGGATGGGGAGGGGGGAGTATGATAGACCCAATCTCCTCCTTTGATCCCTTCTGTTCTCTGCCCAAACTGCCCTGGTGTTCTTTTCAGGTGCTCTATTACTTCGCGAATGCTGAAGGAACGCTGGCAAATCCCTCTACCATCTCCTCTTCCGCCTCCTCCTCCTCTTCCCCTCTCCCGTGCTACTTCGGGTTTGCAGCAGACCTCTACCACTTTGGCCATTTCGCCCTCAAGTTCAAAACAAGGTCAGATTCTGCTGCTGCTGCTGCCGCCGCCGCCGCCGCCGCTGCTGTGGCTCCTGCCCTCCCCACAAACACCTCACAAACCCCTCACAAACCCCTCACAAACCCCTCACGAAGCCCTCACAAACCACTCATAAACCCCTCACAAACCCCTCACAAACCACTCATAAACCACTCATAAACCCCTCACAAACCCCTCACAAACCACTCATAAACCCCTCACAAACCCCTCACAAACCACTCATAAACCCCTCACAAACCACTCATAAACCCCTCACAAACCCCTCACAAACCACTCATAAACCCCTCACAAACCCCTCACAAACCACTCATCAACCACTCATAAACCCCTCACAAACCCCTCACAAACCACTCACAAACCCCTCACAAACCCTCACAAACCACTCATAAACCCCTCACAAACCACTCACAAACCCTCACAAACCACTCATAAACCCCTAATATATTCATGAAATAAAAATCCTGTGAGGGGAAGCACCCATGAGTGAAGCATCGCATCGCTGGTACCGCTGGCTGCTGAAGCACGTCGAAGCTCGCTAGTCTCCTCTCCTCCTCTCCTCTCCTCCTCTCTTCTCCTCCTCTCCTCCCCTTCTCTTCTCCTCCTCTCTTCTCCTCCTCTCTACTCCTCCTCTCTTCTCCTCCTCTCCTCTCCTCTCCTCTCCTTGCACCCTCTCACCCGAGAAGCTTCCCATTACGCCCTGCCAGACCTAATCACTGCCCTGTATAATCATCCCTTCCTCTCAGGTTTCGGCGGCTGCTGAACCACGGTGGGGCCCGCATGCTCTCCTCTCTCCTTGCACTTCCTTGACCAGGCTCCCCCCCTCCTCCTCCTGCTACCCCCTTCACTCCCTGAACCCTCACCCATGCATTGTGTGTAATGAGTCGATCTTTGAGTCGATCTTTGAGTCGACTAAAAAATCGACTCATTACACACCCTCGTCCATCCATTGGCCCGTATCTGCTTTCCTTCCACCTAAATACCGGCCTGGCTGCTGAACCACGGTGGGGCCCGCATGCTCTCCTTGCGTCCCGTCAACAGTGAGGGCTCGTGTGTGAATCCATTGCTATTGAACCCCCTTCTTCGCCCTCAGCAGTGACACTTCCCTCCATTCAGCCCCCTCCGTCGCCCTGTTTGATACTTGTGTGCATGAATCCACTCTCCCAGGTACCGCCGGCTGCTGAACCACAGTGGGGCCCGCGTGCTCTCCTCGCGCCCCCTCAACCGTGAGGGCACGTGCGTGGAGTGCAGGATCGCTGTGCGAGTAGCGGATGTGATTAAACCGAAGGGGGGAGTGTTTGAAGTGGATGGGAGGGAGAGGGAGAGGAGGAAAGGGAGAGTGGAGGAAGGAGAGGAAGAGAGGGAAGCGGGAGTGGAGGAAGGGGAGGAGGAGTGGGTGATGCGGTTATCACATGTCCCTAGGGGTATTCAGCCGCCGTGCTGGCTCGTAGATTCCCTCCTGCCTTTCAGCAGTAGCCATGGAGTAAATGACTTGCACTTCAGCAGTAGCCAGCAGTAGCCATGGAGTATAAAACATGGAGTAAGTCCGGTCCGGTCCGGTGTGCTTGCTGGGTGCTCTGCTCTTGTGTGTATGGGAGTGAATGACTCGCACTTCCAGCACCATCACCACTGCACTTCCAGTACCCTGAAGTAACGGGGTGTTATGAAGTAACTCAGAAGCTGTGAGCACTGGGCACAGAGCACCACGTTCCCATTCAACACGCTTACTGTCAAGAGACCCACTGGGGTCGCCCTAGAAGATCTTTGGAAGGGCCACAGGTTGCTATGCCTAGGGGCCTTGTCAAATCAGATATTTATATATATATTTGTGTAGGCTTGGTAGTTGTGCTATATTGCTGGATCCTACTGTAGAGGGGACAACCCCCCCTTCTTGTATCTCCTCTTTCCTAGTCCCCCTCTCTTTTCTCGTAACCTGACCCGCTGCCTCAGCCGGTCGTCTGATCTTGCCCATGCTTTTTCCCGATCTCGCGTCTTTCCCCACGGCCGCTGACCTGGCCGCCCACCTGCGCACACTAGATGCGACTTGGCGCGCTGCCTGCACTGAGTCCCAGCTTCGTGTCTTTCAGCCACCCATCTGCTCTACCCCCTACCTGCTTGCCACACGCCTTCTTGACCGCCTTGCTACCGCCCGCGATCACTTCCTTCGTCTCCACCCCGTTGGCCTCACTCTCACTGACTTTGTCGACACCCTGTCTGCCATAGTGACCCACCAGCGCTCTATCGCCCAGTCTAGCGGTACTGTGCCGGTCACTATCTTTCTGGGTTGTGCCCCCGCTCAGTGTACATTCTCTGACGGTTCTGCTGCTGTCGCTGAGACAACGCCTGCTGTGGTGACAGCCGCCGCAGCGCAGTTCCGTCCGGGGAAGGGTCGCCGCCCCAAGTGTGGGCGCGGCGGCGGTAATGGAGGAAGGGGTGGAGGAGGTGGTGGAGCCAGGCCGCTCGCTGGTAGTATGGACGAGGGGACTGGGGCTGGTGCCTCCGAGCACCAGGAACAGCAGCAGCAGCAGCAGGCGCCGCAGCAGCAGCAGCAGCAGGGGCGGGCGGTGGTCTCCCGCCCGGGTGGCCTGGCGCTGGTGGTGGCGGTGGACGTGGTGGTCGAGCGCGCAGTGTGCCATCGGGTGGTAGTTCGGGTGACGGGCGCTGTCAGTACCAGCTCCAGACAGGTCCTCGCCGCCGATCCGTGTGCGGTAAGATCGGTTTCACCCCCGCCCGCTGTTTTAGTCTTCGCTTCGGCCCATCGCTCTCCTTTACCCTGGACTCTGGCGCTTCCCGGTGTTTCTTTCGCGACTCCACTACGCTGACGCCGCTTGCCACTCCCGCCGCAGTTTTCCTTGCCGACCCCTCCTCATATCTGGTAGCCGCCCGTAGCTCCACCACCCTTCCCTGTCCGGTGGTTCCTTCGGGCTCTCTTACAGGCCTGCACATCCCCTCGTTCTCTAGGAACCTAGTTGGTGTCGACTGCCTCCAGGACCTTGGCGACACCACTACGTTTCTTGGTCACGAGCAGTATGCTCTCTGTACCGAGGCCGCCACTGGTGCTCCCCTCACCACGTTCCCCCGGGACCCAGTGTCTGGCCTGTTCACGCTGGACACCGCCACCCCCTCGGTTGGGACGTCTCCCCAGGTGGCTGCGTCTACCTAGGCTGCTGCGGCCTGCTCGTGTCGGTCGCTTACTCACCCGACACTTCTGTGGCACCACCGTCTAGGTTACCCCGCGCTCCCGCGTCTGCGTCACATGTCTCAGCACGGTCTTGTCCTAGGTCTCCCAGAGTCGTTCCCTGAGTTGCCCTCCTCCCCAGCGCCGCTGTGCACGCCCTGCGTCGAGGGCCGGCTCCGCCGTGCCCCTCACTCCTCCTCGTTCCCCCCTTACTGCCGCACCGCTACAGACCCCGCACATGGACGTCTTGGGCCCCGCCCCCGTCCATGGGTCGCGTCGAGAGCGCTACTTTCTCGTGCTTGTCGACGACTAAACGCGCTACACCACGGTTTTTCCCCTGGAGCGGAAGGCGGACGTGCCTGAAAATCTCATCCCGTGGCTGGTCTCTACGCGTGTGCACCGCCATCTCCCTGTCTTGCATCTTCACTATGACCGTGGTGGCGAGTTTGCCTCCGGCGTCCTTCATCGTTTGTGTCGTGCGGAGGGCATCACCCAGACGTTCACCCTGCCGGACTCCCCGCAGCAGAATGGGGTCACTGAGCAACGCATCGGTTTGGTCATGGAGGTGGCTTGTACCTCCATCGTCCATGCCGGTGCACCCCATTTTCTGTGGCCGTTCGCCGTTCGCTACGCCGCTCACCAGCTTAACCTGTGGCCGCACCCCCAGCAGCCGCAGGTTTCGCCGACCCTTCTTTGGACCAGGTCCCCTGGTGACGCGTCTGCGTTCCACGTCTGGGGCTGCCTTGCTCACGTTTGTGCCTCTGGCACGGACAAGCTCTCTGCCCGCACCGTCCCCTGTGTCTTCCTCGGTTTCCCCCTCGACTCGTCTGACTGGCACTTCTACCACCCGTCGTCTCACCGTTTCTTTCACTCTCGCGACATCACCATTGACGAGTCTGTCTCCTTCTACCACCGCTTTCCCCACCGTGGTCCCCCGGTTACTCCCCCCCTGTTCGTGGTTCCCCCTACCCTGGTCGCCCCTACTCCTCTCCCTCCCCGCCCTGCCCCGTTTGGTGTGTCTCACGTCACCCCCCTCCCGTCGGTTGTCTCGGTCGATGAGTCTGCTGACTCTAGTGGCCCTGCGGCACAGTCCTCCCCACCCGCCCCTCCCCCGGTGTCTCCTCCTCTGTCGTCGCAGCAGCCGTCGTCGCAGCCACCGCCGCCGCCGCAGTCGTCGTCGCAGCCGCAGTCGCCGCAGCCACAGCAGTAGCAGTTCGTCGACCCTGGGGGTGCTGGTGTTGAGGAGGGTGCTCGTCCTGGGGTTCCTATCGTGGCTTGTCCCGGCAGGCCTGGGGGTGGTACCGGTGCTGGAGAGGTTCCTGGTTCTAGGGGTGCTAGAATGGAGTGTTCCGGAGTTGGCCGTGGAGCAGCTGGCAGTCCCGGTGTCGTCGTCGTGCCGCCGTAGCAGCAGGCGCCGCCGGTGTCAGCCCTTCGCCTGCTCGGCCTTCCGTCCCCTGACTGCACGCCTGTGCCTCCTCCACCGTTTACTCCTCTTCTTGTCTACGGCCCCGTGTTCCCTCCTCCGGACTCGTCTCCGGCTCGTCTTCCTCTGCGTTCTCCTCCTGTGTCTCCTCCTCTGTCTCCTGACACGACACCGCCGTCTCACGTCTGGTCCCGCCGTCCCTCTCGTGCTCGTCTTGTCTCTCCTCTTTCGCGCTCTCACCCTATGCTGCTCCGTTCCCATGCGTCTCCTCCTCCCCTCCTGCCGATGCCTCCTCCGTCCTCTCTTGTTGTCGCGCTACCCCCTCTGTCTGGCTACCTTTGTACAGCTCGTCCTCTTGTTCCTCAGGTCCTTGCCTCTCTCGTTATTGACCCGTCTGTTCCTGTTTCGCGTCTTGACACTCTTGTCACTGCGGTCGCTGACTTTGCCTCTACCCGCCGCCTTGACTACGCCACTGCTCTGGTCTCTGACCCTGCTTGTCCTCCATCCGTCGGGAGTGCTCCTACCCACGGCAGTCACATCCTGAAGGACCGGCAATACGAGCTTGCTTTCCTGTCCGAGGCTGCTCCCCATCTCTGTTCCATGCTGCTAGTCCCTGAGGGTGACCCAGACGCTTTCAACATCCCGACCCCTCGCACCTACGCTGAGGCGATCTCGGGACCCTGGGCCTCTCAGTGGATAGCTGCCATGGAGCAGGAGATGGCATCTTGGAGATCCACCGGCACCTACGTCGACGCCGTTCCCCCACCTGGGGTGAACGTAGTCGATGGCCGCTGGCTCTTCAAGGTGAAGCGCCCCCCCTGGAGAGCCGCCTTTGTTCAAGGCGCGCTACGTGGCTAGTGGCTTCAGTCAGCGTGAGGGGGTGGACTTCTTTCAGAACTTCGCCCCGACCCCGAAGTTGATTACTCTTCAGGCGCTGCTCTACGTAGCAGCACAGCGTGACTACGAGTTACACTCACTCGACTTCTCCACTGTGTTTCTTTAGGGCAGCCTACACGAGCAGGTCTACCTGCGCCGCCCTTAGGGCTTCACTCGTACCTTCCTTCCTAGGACCCAGTGGCTACTGCGGCGCCCAGTCTACGGCTTGCGACACGCGCCCCGTGAGTGGCACGACACATTGCATGCTACCCTTGCTGACCTGCAGTTCTTTCCGTCTTCTGCAGACCCCTCGCTCTTCGTTCGTGTTGGCCAGACCCCGTTCTACATCCCTGTTTACGTAGACAACCTGGTCTTCGCCACTGCAGACAGGGACGCACTGGCCTCCGTGAAGGCAGAGCTGCTGAAGAGACACACCTGCACTGACCTATGAGAAATGCGCCTCTACCTTGGCCTCCAGATCTCTAAGGACAGAGCAGCGCGCACCATCTCTCTCACCCAGTCACACTTGGTGCGCCAGGTCCTTCAGAGGTTCGGCCTTCAGTTCTCCTCCGCACAGCCCACACCTCTGCCGGTAGATCACAGGCTCTCAGCTCCAGTTCCTCAGGAGTCAATAGAGCCTAGTGGTCCTTACGTAGAGCTGGTGGGTTGCCTCATGTACCTGATGACTTGCACTCGTCCAGATCTCGTATACCCTGTTAGCATCCTGGCTCGCTTTGTGGCCAGAGGCAAACACCGACCACAGCACTGGTCGGCCGCTAAGAGGGTTTCGCGTTATCTAGCAAGTACATTGGGCATGGGGTTAGTGCTAGGAGCACGCAGGCCAGTGGTCCTTACTGGGCACACAGACGCTTCTTGGGCAGACGACGCTGAGACCCTCAGGTCCTCGCATGGCTACTGCTTTAGCCTTGGTTCAGGTGCCGTCTGGTTGAGAGCTACTCGCTCCTCGTCTGTTGCCCAGTCTAGCTGTGAGGCCGAGATCTACGCTGGTGCCATGGCGGCACAGGAGCTCCGCTGGCTGACCTTCTTGCTCACTGACTTAGGTGAGCGGCCTAGCTCTGCCCTAGTCTTGTACGGTGACAACATGGCCATGATCCTCCTGTGTCAGGAGCCTCAACTTGAGGGTAGAGCGAAGCACATCCAGCTGCGGTACTTCCTCCTGCACGAGCTACAGCAGCGCCGCCAAGCTCGCGTAGTACACTTGCCCTCCGGTGCCAACACAGCTGATATCTTTACGAAGGCGCTTGCGCCTAAAGGTCATCAGCGGCACTGTGTACAGCTAGGTCTCGTTCCTGTAGCCTCTCACTTGCTAGGGCCTTGATTATGTACAGACATTTATATATATTTTACCCTGACTGGCCTTGTGGCCTCTCCCAGTGGCTGGACTAGTAGTGTCGCCCTGGTCTTGCTCTTGCCTTGGTTTGTACTTGTTTGACTGGTCTTTAGACCCTTGCCTCAGAGGTTGGACTAGTAGTGCCACCCTGAGCTGCTTGTCTCTCAACAGACACTGCCCCTATCTAGTCTAGAAGGTGTGTCAAACACATTTGTATGTGATGTTGTAGACCAGATAGGGTTGTGCCTTAGAGAGTACATGTGAGAGTACGACTCCGTTACACCACTTGGCCTTTTCCATATTTCATCTTCATTTCATTCCTCTTTTTATCTCATCTCCTTTTGCCTCATATTCCCCATTTTCCATTATCCTTTGGTTTCTTCCTTTATTATTATTATATCACCGACCAGGCATGGAATGTTCTAGACACGCTATCTAGCGTAATCCTGCCGTAATCTCTTAAAGCCAATAGCCTCGCGTGGCTATACGCAGGGTGATTCTATCTTCTAGAAGGGTCTATTCCCTTAGGATAAGATAAACCTGGTTACCTGATGTACTCTGGAAGTATAAAAGCGCCTTGTACTGATCGATAGTGGAACTTTTCCTCGACACATTCGATCCTGTGACAGTACAGCCCCCTAGGTTATAATGCCTTGTACTCTCACATCCTAATCATTCTTTCAGTTTGTTACTTTCTCCTAGCACCTAAACCCTCAAGCCATTTCCACAGCTCCTCTCATTACCTAGCTTATTCAATATGGTATCAGAGCAGGCCCTTCCGCACGGGCCTTCTCCTCACGCTTCCGCCTCGTACTCTCCTCCCCCCTATCACTTCCGTGCCGCCGTGGCAGCCATGTCGTGCTGCCATGGCGGCTCCGTCGTGCTGCCGTGGCAGCGTTGACGCGCTGCCGTGGCGTCGACGCCACGCCGTGGCGGCGTCGTCGTGCTGCCGTGGCAGCGTCGACATGCTGCCGTGGTGTCGACGCCACGCTGTGGTGGCGTTTTCGTGCTGCCATGGCAGCGTCGACGTTCTGCCGTGGCATCGACGTGGCGCCGTGGCGGCGTTGACGTTCTGTTGTGGCGGCGTCGACGCGCCAGCGCACGAGCGGCAGTGGGCTGCACACCCCTTTAGGCGCCAGCCAACTCGCTCGCACGCCAGCCAGCGCCGCGCCAGCCATGGCGCCTCGCTGTAGATTCGCCCCCCGCCTCCCCTGCATCTCCCCTTTTTCAGCAGCAGCTGATGCCTTCATACGCGGTCGTCCCTGGGTCGTGCCATGCCGCCGGGTGCTGCGAGCTACGCAGTCGCCGTCGCCGTCGTCGAAGCCGCTGCCGCTGTTCGTCGTCGTACTGTCGCTGACGCTGTTGCTGCCACCCGCCGGGGGTGTCACCGCTTCGCACGAGGGGTAGAAGCCCCACTTGCTGCAGGACATGTGGGTGCACGGGCTTGGGGGTGTTGCGTATTGGGTGGGCTTAGGACTACCAAGCCTAGGGGGTGTGTCAAATTATATATATATATATTTGTGTAGGTTTCGTAGTTGTGCTATATTGCTGGATCCTACTGTAGAGGGGACAACCCCCCCTTCTTGTAGTTCCTTGTCCCCCTCTTTTCTCTCGTAACTTTTCTCCTAGCACCTAAACCCTCATGCCATTTCCATGGCTCCTCTCTTTACCTAGCTTATTCAATAGGCCTTTCGGCTTGCTGACCCGCTATAGTGCATAGTTGCTACTGTAATCCCCTGGATATAACACCCAGGGTATAGTACAATAATTATGCAAAAATAGGGGGGTTGGTGCTCTATTTCGCGTTTAGGCTATAGCACCCTGGTGTTATATTTGAGGACAAAATTTTTAAGATGTGCATTAGACTTAGGGAGAATTCCTACAGCCTCGCGTCAGACTAACCTCGCGTTAGACGCGAGGTTCCATGTATTAGCTGCCTTGCGTTAGGAAATGCACCACGTGCTTTCGAATCGTTTGTGGTGCAGAAGTAAATTTGTCAAAACAAAGATTTGTCGCCACCAATGGTTTGTCGCCACGGCAATCTGCTGAACCAATCAAGTTGCCCATGCGGGAAAGCACCCGAACCAGCCCGCAAAAGGCGGAGAACTGCAGCGTAAATTCTGCCACACAGGGCGAACATTTTGTCTCATCTTAAAAGCACAGGCCGCATAAAAGAATATGAAAATATCATTTCGCGAATTTCTTGACGACACGAACGCTGGGAATTTCGGCAAGTTGCGTGGTGCTGGTCTAACTGAACCGTCTCTTGCGAGTGAAATGCACGCACGTGGCATCGCTTGTAACTTCTGCGACACACTGCACGTGCATCCAAGTCTAACTCGATGATGAAAAGTCTGAGCAGCGGTTCGGGCGAAATGCCCAGTCTGACGCCAGGCTAGTCTGACGCGAGGTTGTAGGAATTCGCCCTCAGTGTTTAATGGAGATTTCAACCATCCAAGTTCCAGCTGAAAATGCGTACGTTTTCTCAAGGTTTAGAATACCCACAGAATAGATCGCCCACTTGCTCCCAAATATCAGGAGTGTGTCGACTAGGTGAAAATTGCAAGGCTCGTCAACTAGTCAGAACAAGTCTCGCACAAATGAAACGAAATTTGTCGGCCCACTGCGCTTTCCCAGGTAATGATTTGTTTCAACCCGTCGTTTTCAGTACCGTAAAACCCCGCCGCGCGCGTCGGTAAAATTGAACTTTTGCGTAATGGTTGTGCTCACCATGAAATCGCATGAAAAATCAGTGTATGTTCCAGGAGTTGCAAGGCTTAGAAGGGCTAAAATGGTAAGGGGGGATGCTCTCCTGGAACCCTCAAAAATAGGGTGTATAGTTGCTGATACTTCAATAGGACACCCTCCCCGGATATAACACCAGTGGGTGCTTAATTTTGGCGGGTGTTATATCCGGGGGATTACGGTATGCTCTCTAAGACTAACTGCATGTTCCCACCAGCCGATAGGCAGGCACGCATACCGTACCAGCAGTATGGTGTACCTCGGATCAGTACCTCAAATGTACGGTGCAATATGGTGTCTGTCTTGGTATGGTGTTGGCAATTTGGCACCCGTCTTGGAATTGCCAATGTATTGGAATTTGGATTTCACAAATGAATGTCCACTAATCAACATCCAACCAAATACAGTACCATCTTCCTCCCTAGCCAATGCAGCCTCGCTCGCAGCAGCAAGGTTAGTCAATCATACCGCCTATGGTCTCAGAATAACGCATTGGAGAGAAACAAGGGATACAAGGGAATATATGGTTGGGTGTTGTCATCTCTAAGAGAACGAACCCTTCTAGCCTACAACTGCTGCATATACAAGATATGTATAAGTTGACACACCCCCTAGGCTAGGCAAGAGGCAGTGCCTAGCAAGAGACACACAGCTTAGGACGGCACTACTAGTCCAACCTATGAGGCAAGGGTATAAAAACAAGTCAACAAGATTACAAACTAGACAAGAGTAACCCAGGGCGGCACTACTAGTCGAGCCACTGGAACAAGAGTCACAAGGCCAATCAAGATTATATAGGGAGTCGTACACAATCAGGGTCCTGGCAATTGAGGAACGACTGGAACTAGACCAAGCTGTACACATTGCCGTTGATGACCTTTAGGTGCAAGCGCCTTAGTAAAGATACTGTATCAGCTGTGTTGGCACCGGAGGCCAAGTGTACTACGCGGGCCTGGCGGCGCTGCTGCAGCTCACGCAGGAGGAAGTACCGTGGCTAGATGTGCTTCGCTCTGCCCTTTAGTCGAGGCTCCCGAGCAGGCCCCCAGTTTTCATGCCATTTACCCTGATTTAGGGTTTTTTCAGAGATTTTTTATGTACCAGCCCTATCTTGCTAGGGTATTTTGTGCAACCTACCCTGATTTCTCAGCTTTTTTTTTTTTAAGGGAACTCTGACTGATCAGCAGTGTAACCGCTATGGACCCTGACGAGTCCGCCTGATATCGCGGTACAGCCCTGATTCCTGTAATAGCGGAATCTACTTCCCCCTCCCGCATCCCCCCCCGTAATTTCCGTGCCAGCCTTGTAACACCCCCACCAATCACGCCAAATTTACAGTTAGCCGCACACAATCCATGTGAAATGGCATATTGCAGCCACGCTACATCCACCACATTCAGATTCCATGCAACTCTGGCGCCAACGCACAGCAGGACCTCGCCCAGCGATTGGGACTTAGCCAAATTCAGTTTCGACAGCCAATAGACCAGCGTCGTTCAGCAGTTGCAAATAACCTCGCGCGACAGAACGTGGCGGTTACCTGGCGGCGCGGACAAGGGAACCAGCACATCGCGTTCATGCACGCAACCATCCCATATTGGCTGGCATTTTCATCCCCACATGGCAACGCCTCTTCTGCTAGCACTTTTCTTGCTCCCACCTGCTTTTCCTGTGAACATTACTTCTCCTCGTCATTCTGTGTCTGCAAGTCATTGCAGCACGCTGCTCAACTCGCAGACGCCATGGTTGAGCCAGGCGACCCCGACGAGCTTGACAGTACTCGGCACCTGGACTCTCACACGGGTCTAGAATTGTTACTCTCCACCCTCTCAAGCCTGACGCGTATCCCGCCTAGGGTTAGGAGCGCCATGCATAGTCCCGCCTATCAGCCAGCTGGCGGTTTTGTAGGTGACGCTGCGGCTGGGTCTAACAGTGACCCCACTGCCGGCCCCTCCACTGCTGAACCCGAGATCCCAGCTACTACGGCTGGTACTCCGGCTAAGCGCTCCGGTCGTTACAGACAGGCCACTCTTCCATTTGCTCGACCGAAGATGACGGGAAAGGAGGCATCCGGGGCGCCTGATTCTGACGAGGAGGACGATGAAGATGATCCTCCCTCTGCCACCAAACCCATGCGTTCAGCAGACGAGCAGTATGCGGATGCGCAACGCCGCTACAACACGAAGTGGCAAGACGAGTTTCCATGGCTCCTCCTTGAAAAAACGCCCGATGGACTTCCTGCCTTCAATTGTTCTGTGTGCATCGAGCATGCAGGTCCGAGTGGCAAGACCAGGCGATGTGGCAGCGGGATCAAGGACGCGCAGAAGCAAGCATTCAGACGCCATGCTGGGACGGCTAAGCATCGGTTGGCATTCGCGAAGCAGACAACGCTGCTGCAGTAGGCGACGACACATACTCTGATGGACCATGCTGCTGGCGCGTCGGACGTGGAGGCGGCCCGGGTCACAGCTCTTCTCAATGTTCTCTACCTCTGTTGCAAGACCAACGAGCCGATGGAGTCGTGGGTGAGGTTCTCACGCTACCTCGTTGCGCGAAAGGTAAAGAACTTCACCGACAAAGGCTACGGGTGTTACATGAACAGGTACGGTCCGTATCTGGTGTGGCTTACTGACCCTCATTCCATAAATGTCTTTCGTTGAAAGGCTTTCCCCGAATGTCTTTCGTTATATGTCTTTCCTAGAAAAAAAAATCTCACACATTTCCCTGAATGTTTATCCTTTTCCGCGTGTTGTATCCTGGTTGGCAGTTACGGCTTCGGGGAGTTCACCCTATCAACCGCAACCTGGCTGAAGACCACGCAACTCGAGCACTTTCTTCGAAGCCCATTCATCGGCATCAGTCTGGATGAGAGCACGGATCCCTGCAGGGGGAAACATCTGATAGTCTTCGCTACATTCATTCGTGAGAATCATGTCGTCTGCGAGTATCTCAATCTGATCACGGTGGACAAGGCGGACGCTGCGTCCCTGCTCGCTCTGTTGCTCTCACACTTGGGGGCGATCAGCGTAGACCTGCGGCGGGTCTCCGGCATCAGCACCGATGGAGCGGCTGTGATGATGGGAGTGAAAGGGGGTCTAGTGACGCGCCAGCGACACCAGATTCCTCACTTGGTGTCTTGTCACTGCATAGCACACAGGTAAGCGTCATTTTTTATATGAGTGGTGTTTACTTAAACGGGTCTTTGTACGTATTAACACCCTTATGTATCGTGCATCATTTGTGTGTGCGCAGAGAGGCACTGGCTGTGAAGGCGGCTGCAGAAGAGGTGCCCAGTTTCAAGATCATCGACGATGTGATTCGTGAACTGGCCGAGTTCCTTGGTCGTTCGGGGCCGTGGCACCAGCGGTTTCTGGAGCTCCAGGACGTGTTTCTGGCAAGGTCACTCAAGATGCAGGGCATTTTTCACGTTCGGTGGCTGTCTCGAGGTGACGCTGTCATTCGTCTTGTCAATGTTCTCCCTGCAATCATTGTCATGCTATCAGAGTTTCCTGACAAGCGGTTGTACAACATTGTCACCTCTTGCCGTTTCTGGATCATGCTGATGTTTCTTGCTGATGTTCTCCAGCTGCTCAACACTCTCAACAAGACCTTTCATGCACGCGAGGTATGTTAATTTGCCTATTTGTTTAAATCCATACTTACTACGACTTGCCTTACTCTGTCTATGTCCCCCCCGCTCGCAGCTGGACTTCGGCTCCATCAACTCGGCAATCAGCCGCGTGAAGTCCCTCCTCCTAAGCCGCTACGTCGACTGCGGCAACGACTTCACCGGGGGGCCGAAAGACCGCCTCACAGGATTCCTCACCCGTCACGGCCCTGGCGGTTCGCGCAGTGTCACCGTTGAAGGCCTGAAGTTCGATGGCAGCTCAACACGCTTCAACTTCATCCTGCATGACCGAGGGCTTCCGGACTATCCTGGGGGGTGGAAGCACGATGACTGTGTGGTGGAGTGCATGGCGTTGGCGGAGGGGCTGGTTAACAACCTGCAAGAGCGGCTGGGGGATGTGGAGAAGCTGATCGGTTCCAGAATGTTCGCCGCGGATGAGTGGCCAGTGGGCTAGCTACGAGCTCCCCGGAACGCCCTGTGCCTTGCCTGGTTCGAGTCCCTCATCGACCTCTACCATGCTGGCGAGGCTGCCGAGATCCTGCCTGGCATCGACAAGTTCGCAGCTGTCAAAGTAATCCCACACTTCACCCCGGTTCTTGCTGCCCTTACGAAAGGTGACAAGGGCTTCTTCACTGGTCTCACTGTCATGCTCAAGACACTGGACTGGTAGCATAGTTACCCCAACTTGGTGAAGCTCTGGTGTGCCGCTACCGTCCTGCCTCTTAGTACCGAAGAGTGCGAGCGCGGGTTCTCCCGCCAGAACAAGATAAAGAGTACCTTGCGTGGCAGCATGAAGGATACACGTCTTGGGGATCTGATGTGTCTTAGCTTGCTAGACTATGAACCTGATAGGGCAGCAATTGTAGAAATCTGGAGGGCATACAAGAAGAGAAAGCCCTACAACAATGCTCCTTAGATCCGAGACCGTGGTAGCAAGAAAGGGAAGGAGAAAGAGGATGATGATGATGTTGGTGTGGTAGTTGTAGAGTGTATGGAAGAGGAAGACGATGAGTAGATTTTCTGCACTTATAATACAACGCCTATGGTTTTCTGCTCAGCTTAAATGTATTCGATCATCCTGAAAGCTCAGCTTAAAATATTGACACAGCCCTGAAAAATCAGCGGAAAAAAAAGGAGGGGACTGAAAAACCAGGGCTCTCTAGGGGGGGGGAGGGTTGAGCAATCAGGGTACCTCTAAACCAATCTGAGGGCCTGCTCCCGAGGATCATGGCCCTGTTATCATCGTACAAGACTGGTGCAGAGCTAGGCCGCTCACCTAAGTCTGTGAGCAAGAACGTCAGCCAACCGAGCTCCTGTGCCACCATGGCACTAGCATAGATCTCAGCCTTACAGCTGGACTAAGCAACAGACGACGAGCGGGTGGACCTCCACGAGATGGCGCATGCTCCAAGGCTAAAGAAGTAGCCCTGGGAGGACCCAAGGGTCTCAACGTCGTCTGCCCAGAAAGCGTCTGTGTGCCCTGTGACAACCACTGGCCTGCATCCTCCCAGCACTAGCCCCATGCGTCATGTACTTGCTAGATAGCGCAAAACCCTTTTAGCGGCCGACCAGTGCTGGGGTCGATGTCTGCTAGTCGCCACAAAGCGAGCCAGGATACTAAGAGGGTATGCCATATTTTGATGAGTGCAAATCATCAGGTACATCAGGCAACCGACCAGCTCTGTGTACGTACCACTAGGCTCAACCGAATCGTCACGGACTGGAGCCGAGTGCCTGCGATCTACCGGCAGGGGTGTATGCTGTGCGGAAGAGAACTGAAGGCCGAACCTCTGAAGGACCTGGCGCACAAAGTGTGACTGTGTGAGAGTGATGGTACGCATTGCTCTGTCCATGGAGATCTGCAGCCCAAGGTAGTGGCATAACTCTTCTAGGTCAGTGTACGTGTGTCTCCTCAACAGCTCAGCCTTCACCGAGGCCACTGCGTCTCTGTCTGCAATAGCGAAAACTAGGTCGTCTACGTAGACTATGATGTAGAACGGAGTATGGCTTGAGCGCACGAAGAGCGACGGATCAGCAGACGACGGAAAGAATAGCAGGTCTGCTAATGTAGCCCGCAGCATGCCGTGCCACTCTCGGGGCACCTGCCGCAAACCGTAAACTGGGTGCCGTAGGAACCACTCAGTTCAAGGAAGGGAAAGTGCCAGAGAAGCTTGGCGGGCAACGCAGGTAGATGTGCTCGTGCAGACTGCCCGAGAGAAACGTTGTGGTGAAGTCGAGGGAGTGCAGCTCGTAGTCCCACTGTGTTGCTATGTAAAGCAACGCCTGAAGAGTTTTCATCTTGGGGGTCGGTGCGAAGGTCTGAAAGAAGTCAACACCCTTGCGCTAACTGAATCCTCCAGCAACATAGCGCGCCTTGAACACCGACGCCTATCCAGGAGGGCGGTTCACCTTGAAGAGCCACCGACTATTGAAAATGTTCGCCCCAGGAGGGGGAATTGCGTCGACGTAGGTGCTGGTGGATCTCCAAGATGCCATTTCTGCGTCCATGACAGCTATCCACTGAGAGGTCCAGGGTCCCGAAGTCGCCTCAGCATAGGTGCGAGGGGTTGGGATGTCAAGAGTGTCTGGGTCACCCTCAGGGGCTAGCAGCATGGAGCAGAGATGAGGAGTGGCCTCAGACAGGAAAGCTAGCTGGAACTGGCTGTCCTTTAGGACGTCACTGCCAAGGGAAAGTGCACCATTTGCGAACTAAGTATGGTCAGGGTCAGAGACCAGAGCAGAGGCGTAATCAAGGCGGCGAATAGAAGCAAAGTCAGCAACGGCAGTGACAAGAGCGTCGAGACTGGAGACAGGAACGGACGGGTCTGTAACAAGAGAGGCGAGCAGCACGGAGGAAGTCAGAGAAAGGAGGCGGGGAGACGGCTAGGGACGACCGAGGAGGCGACGGGAGAAGAGGAGTAGGGGAGCACGAGACGCGAGAACGGAGCAACATAGGGTGAGAACGCTGAACAGGAGAGACAGGGCGAGCACGAGAGGGACAGCGAGACCAGAAGTGGGAGGAGGCGTCGGGTCAGGAGACACAGGAGGAGACACAGGGGGAGAACAAGGGGGGAACCGGGCCGAGGACGAGTCTGGCAAAGGAAACACTGGGCTGAAGATCCGACAAGGAGGAGGCGGCGCCGGGGGAGGCGCGGGCGGGCGGTCAGGGGAGGGGAGACCATGGAGGCGAAGGGCGGACACCGGCGGCGACTGCTGCTGCTCCGCACCCACACCAGAACCTTCAACCGCACCACTAGTGGCGTCACGTAAGTGAAAGAAATGGTGAGATGACGGGTGGTAGAAGTGTCAGTCAGACGTGTCCAGGGGGAAGCCAAGAAAAACACAAGGGACAGTGTAGGGCAGTGAGTTTGTCTGCGCGAGAGTCGTGGACGTGAGCTAGGCAGCCCCAAACGTGAAACGCAGACGTGTCACCAGGGAACCCGGTCCAAAGGAGGGTCGGCGAAACCTGCGGCCGTTGGGATTATGGCCGCAAATGACCACAGAAAATCGGGTTCACCGGCATGGATCATGGAAGTACGAGCCACCTCCATGATCAAACCGATGCGTCGCTCAGCGATCCCATTCTGCTGTGGGGAGTCCGACAGTCTGTACGACTCTGTGATGCCCTCCGTACGACAGAACTGGCCAAGCCGACCGGAGGCAAAGTCACCGCCACGTTCGGAGTGGAGATGGAGCACGGGCAGGGCGCGGTAGAGACGCGCATCTACAAGCCACGGGATAAGGACGACAGGCACTTCGGCCTTCCGCTCCAGGGGAAACACCGTGGTGTAGCGCTTGTAGTCATCTACGAGCACAAGAATGTAGCGCTCGCGACGCGGTCCAGGGACGGGGGCTGGGCCCCAGACGTCCAAGTGCAGGGTCTGGAGTGGCGAAGTGGTGGGGGGAAATGAGGAGTGAGGAGCTCGGCGCAGCCGACCCTCGACGAAAGGCGTGCACGGAGGCGCGGGCGAGGGAGGGAGGGCAGGGAGTGACGCAGAGAGACCTAAGACAAGGCCGTGCTGGGACATGTGACGCAGACGCGAGAGAGCAGGGTGACCTAGACAGTGGTGCCACAGAAGCGACTGGTGAATGAGCGACCGACACGAGCAAGCCACTGATCTGGGTCGACGTAGCCACCTGGGGGGATGCCCCCACCGGGGGGGGACGCGGTGTACAGCGGGAACAGGCCAGACAACGAGTCCTGGGGGAACGTGGTGAGGGGGGCACCAGTGGCGGCCTCGGTACAGACTGCGTACTGCTCGTGTCCAGGAAACGCAGTGGTGACGCCGAGGTCCTGAAGACAGCCGACACCAACTAGGTTCCTGGAGAACGAGGGGTTGTGCAGACGTGTAAGGGAGCCCGAGATATCCGCCGAACAGGGAAGAGTGGTGGAACTACGGGCAACTACTGGACTTGAGGAAGGGTCAGCAAGAGCGACGGCTGCGAGGGCGGCAAACGGCGTGAGAGCGGTGTGATATCGAAAGAAGCAGGTGGACGCACCAGAGACCAACGTGAAGGAGAGAGCAGCGGTAGCGTCAGCCGACGGGGGCACTAGCGTGGAGCCTAGGCTAAACAAGGCAGAAGATCCTACGCCTGACGCAGGGGGGGGATCCTAGACTACATACACTGGGTGCACGTACACTAGGCAACACAAGGTAATAAGGTCCAGTCACACTAGAGTCATCAGCATACATGATATACAAAGTAGAGCGAATCTTATCCATATCCATCTCGAAGACAGGCATGCGGCAACGTACAAGGCTGGGCCAGTCCGGGAGGTCCGGCCGGGGGCCGAAGCAGAGACAGAAGAGGTTGTCGAGGTGGCGTTTGCAGTGGGCTGCAGTGTGAGCAGATCGGCTACACATGGTGCCACGAAAGGGACCATTCTGGAGCTGGTACTTGCAATTCACAAGGCTGGATTTTTTTTTTTTTTTTTTTTTTTTGGGCTTTGAGGAGATCCCGGGAGGAAACCAGGCCCCCTTTCCCACGCCGATCCACCAGCGAGCCCCTGGGGGAGACCCCCTGGCGCCCAAGGCACAGGGCTGGAGCTAGCACCGGACATCGAGCTGCGCGGGCCGCCACCACGGCCGCCGCCACCAAAGCCTCCAGGCCACTACGGCGGCGGGGGTCCCCACGGCTGCTGCTGCTGCGCTGGGGCATCAGCCCCGTCCCCCTCGTCAGTACCACCGGCACTCGCACCACCTCCACCACCTCCGCCAACTCCGCCACCCCCGACACCCCTCCCTCCGCCACGCCCCCCTTCTGCTGACGAGGCTGCACTGAGGCCGCTGCGAGGAACTCAGCGGAAGGGGCTGTCTCAGCGACAGCAGCAGAAACGTTAGAGAAGTGCACTGGGAGGGAGCACATCCCTGGAAGATAGAGACCGCCGCAGTACCGCTAGACTGAACGATAGTGCGCTAGCGGGTCTCTAGCACGGACAGGGTGGTGATGAACTTGGTGAGAGTGAGGTCAGCGGGGTGGAGACTAAGGAAGGCGTCGCGCGCTGTGGCGAGGAGGTCAAGAAGGCGCGTGGCAAGGAAGTAGAGGGTAACGCCAAGGGGGGGGGGGGGGGGGGGCAGTATAGTGAGCTGGGCCTTAGTGCTAGCAGTGCGGTAGCTAGACTCAAGTGCGCGCAGATGAGTGGCAAAATCAGCGATAGTGGGAAAGGACGCAAGATCATGGAAGAGCAGGGGCAGAAGGAGGCGTAGGAGGGAGTGGAATAGTGCGCAATGACGGCATCTGGGTACTCCTTCGTAATCTCTACGGCCTGAAAGTGGGCACGCTCGGACAGGGGGAGGGCATGACTGATAGCAAGCTGCGCGACAGCTTCGCGCGACTCCTAGACTTAGCGGGCGAGCTCAGCAACTGCAAACGCCTCACGCTCAGCAGACGTTGGGGCGTCAGGGAGGGCACCAGGCGGATCGGGGCAGGGGAGCTTACCGTCGACATGGACGGCTAGGGACTAGTCATCCTAGCGCTGACCCTTCAGCTGACGACGAAGGTCGGCGAGCCATGCCTCAAAGTCAATCGCCCGACCCTCCGCATCCAGGCGGGGCATAGCATCCGCCATCACCATAGCCGCAGCGGTTGACAATCGCTAGAAGAGGAGTAGGGGGCAGGCAGGAGCTATGGAGAGCAGTGGAGAGCGGTGAAGAGCAGTGGAGAGCGGTGAGAACAGTGGAGAGCGGTGGAGAGCGGTAGAGAGAGGTGGAGAGCTGTGGAGCCACAATAGAGGAGACAACCGACGGAAGCGCCGGCTCAGAGTGGAACCAGGGCCGGAGGCGAGAAGGGGCCGGCAGTCAGCAGGGGCAGCGTTGCAGCCGGTGCCGGCGACGAACCGGGCAGCGCGGCAAGCAGAGGTCGGCTGCGGGCCGGCGGCGAGCAGGGAGCCGGCGAGCCGGGGCCGTCGCGAGCTGGGGGCCGGCGGGAGCTGGGGCCGGCGCGAGCTGGGGCCGGCAAGCAGGGGCCGACGAGCTGGGGCCGGCAAGCAGGGGCCGGCGAGCTGGGGCCGGCGCAAGCTGGGGGCCGGCGGGAGCAGGGGCTGGTGGGAGCCGGGGCCGGCGGAAGCTAGGGCTGGCGAGCTGGGGCCAGCGCGAGCTGGAGCCGGTGAGCAAGGGCCGGAGTGCTGGGGCCGGCAAGCGAAGGCCGGCGCGCTAGGGCCGGCGAGCTAGGGCCGGCGAGCAGGGGCCGGCGAACTAGGGCCGGCGTGCTAGGGCCGGCGGGCTAGGGCCGGCGAGCTAGGGCCTGCGAGCTAGGGCCAGCGAGCTAGGGCTGGCGAGCAAAGGGCCGCTGGCGAGCTAGGGGCCAGCGTCGAGCTAGGGGCAAGCGGTGTGCGAGAAGCTGCGTGGCTCGCTAGGGGGCACGCGGCGTGCTAAGGGGCAACAGGCGGGCTAGGGCGGCGCGACAGGACTAGGGCAGGCTATGGAGGAAGCGCGGGTGGGGAGGCATAACCTAATCTGATACCATTTCAATTTAACGCATCTCAGAATAAGGATACAAGGGAATATATGGTTGGGTGTTGTACTCTCTAAGAGCACGAACCTTTCTAGCCTATTATTGTTTCATATACAATATATGTATAAGTTGACATACCGTACCGTTGTCCTTATACATATACAATATATGTATAAGTGGCACTCCCAAACTCTCCCAACACTCACGTAGAGTACCATACCGTACCGGTCCTTGCCACTGGAAATCCCAACCAGCACTCTCTCCGACACTCTGGTCTGGCTGGTCATCATGGGATCGGTTGCACAAACTCCTTCCCACCCAGGCACAATTACTATTTCACCCTTCCTGCTGCGTTTCCCACACGGGTAAGGCATCTATCTACTAGTCCTCATACGGTAACACTCCCAATTCTAGCAAGGCAGGTACAGTTCAGTCCTGCCCTAAGCTCGGCTCAACTAAACTCTAAGCAGTAACCAGCCAGTGCTCTACTCTTGTCTTCTGCCCTGCTCCGCTCCTCTCCCTTCCTCTCCTCTGTTCTCCTCTCACCTCTCCCGCCCCCTGCCCAGCTGACCAACTTTACCCTTAGAAGTTAGATCTCCTGGCACTCCTTGTTTCACTTCCTTGTCAGAAACTAGCTTAGCTAGGAAGCCATAGAATGGCACAAGGTTTAGCTAGGAGCTAGGAGGAGCCATGAGAATGGCGAGAGGTTTTAGGTGCTAGGAAAGTTGAGAAGAGAAAAGGGGTTGGATTAGAAGAGAGGGGAGTACAAGGAGGGGTTTGTACCCCCTACAGAAAGGTTCAGTAACAACCTACCAAGCCTATATTAAATTATAACTTATATAATTTGAACACACCCCCTAGGCTTGGTAGTCACATGCCCACACACACCCACACCCCCTAACCTAGCACCCCCATTCCAGCCACAGTGACAGCGACTCTAGGTCGGTCGACCCCACGGCGCGTGAGGCGGCGACGTCGACCGCAGGGGCTGCGGCGGCGACGGCGGCAGCGGCGGCAGTGTCGACAGCGGCGGCGGCGGCGGCGTGCGGCTGCGTGGCCCCGACGCAAGCGGCGACAGCGGCGGCGGCGGCGGCTTCGACAACAGCGGCAGCGGCGGCGGCACCCGCACCTCTCGGTGACGTGGCCAGGCCCCGCGACGGTGGGACGGCCGGCGGGAGTCAGCCGTCGTCTGCGGAATGGAAGAGGGCACAAGGGAAGGAGGGGGGTGGGGGGGGGGGGGGCGCCACAGGCTGACATGCGGGCGGCCGGTCTAGCGGCGCCACAAGCGTCACGCGGCCGGCTGCAGCCCGACGACGCCGTCATGGAGCGGCGTCGATGCCGCAGCGGGGCGTCGACGTTGCGACGGCAGCACGACGTCGCCGTTACGCCGACCGCGCGCTGTCGCGTAGACGCCGCGGCAGCGTGACGGCGCCGTCACGTCGCGACAGCATCTTGACGCGACGGCGGAGCTGCGGCACGACGGCGCGGCCACAGCAGCTGGACGCGGGCGCCATGGACGTCGACGGCGGCGCCGCGGCACGACGACGCGGCCACAGCAGCTTGACGCGGCCGCCATGGCAGCGCGAGATAGAGAGAGAAACGAGCACGGCTAAAGTGCACTGACTATGCGTGCCTGCAAAGGGGAGGGCAGGAGGAGGGGGGGTTGGAGGGGGGGGATGTGACAAGCGGGGGGAGAGAGAGCATGAGAGAGGGAGAGAGCACGAGTGGGGACAGGGCATGGGATGTGGAGAGGAGGAGCATTACTGCTTGGGTTCCTGCAATTTTGAATGAAACACTTGAATTGGTTTTTGAGAATTCTAAAAACTAATTCGACTCATGTGGAGAGGAGGAGCATTAGTGCTTGGGTTCTTGCAACTTTGAATGAAACACCTTAGCCCTTGCACCTCACCCCTTGCCCCTCACCCCTCGCCCCTCCACCCCTCGCCCCTCCACCCCTCGCCCCTCCACCCCTCCACCCCTCGTCCCTCCACCCCTCCACCCCTCGCCCCTCCACCCCTCCACCCCTCGCCCCTCCACCCCTCGCCCCTCCACCCCTCGCCCCTCCACCCCTCCACCCCTCGCCCCTCCACCCCTCCACCGCTCGCCCCTCCACCCCTCGCCCCTCCACCCCTCGCCCCTCCACCCCTTGCCCCTCACCTTTAGCCACTCACCTGCCACTATTTCTCCTCCCCTTCATCCCCACTGGACCTTCCGTGCTTCTCCTTCCCCCCCCCGATCCCCCCACTCCATCCTCCTGATCCTCAAGCTGGCTGCATAACGTTTTTTAGAATTGTCAAAGGGTGTTTCTGAGAACTAAAAAAAAAAAAAAAAAAAAAAAAAAAAAAAAAAAACCCTGCTCCCCCCACCCCATCCTCCTGATCCTCAAGCTGGCTGCATAACCCAAACAACAGCCCTTTAAAAAAACCACGCTCTCTTCTCTCTCAAACCCACAATCTCGCTCTATGGGGTTCGTTTTGTTGCTGTAAGTTCCTAATCAACAGTCTTGATGGAGATAAGGCGTCTGCAGCCCACCTGTAATCCTTCCAGGACTCACTCACCTGCCGCTACTGCTGATCCCCCTGGAATCCACTGGACCTCCCGTTTTGAGGCGCCTCAAAACTAGACTCACCTGCCACTATTGCTGTTCCCCTTCGTCTCCACTGGACCTTCCTTGCTTCTCCTCGTCCCCCCCTGCTCCTCCCACCCCATCCTCCTGCTCCTCTGACTTCTCTCTCTCCCTCCTCCTCTCCTCCTCGTCCTCCTCACTATCAGTGTCGTCATCCCTCCTCCTCCTCCTCCCCCGCCTACCAGAAGAATCCTTATCGTCATCCTCCTCCCCCCCTCTATCCCCTCCCTCCCGTCTCCTCTCCCTCTCCTCCTCACGCCTCTCCCTCTCCTTCCTCTCCCTCCTCTCCTCCTCAGTCTCATCCCTCCTCTCCCTCTCCCCACTCCGCCCACGCCCCTCCTCCTCCCTCTTCCTGTAAGGCTCATCATCCGTCCTCCTCTCCCTATCCCTATCCCTGCTCCTTTCCCTACTCCTCTCCCTCTCTCTCCCTCTCTCCCTCTCCCTCCCCCTATCCCTCTCCCTGTCATAATCCCGCCCCCTATAGTCACCACCAGAACCTCCCCTGTATCCTCCGCCCCCTCTGGAATCGCCACCCCCCCTATAGTCACCACCACCGCCACCACCACGGTACCCCCCCATCATCCCCCTCCCATAGTCCCCGCCGGGGCCGCCATAGCCCCCCCCTCTTCCCCCCCATCCTCCCCCCCCCATGCCCCTGTAATCCGGCCCTCCCCTCCCATCAAAGAACGGCGGGGGGCCGGGGTAGGGGCCGCGGTCATAACTGGGGGAAATGCGGGGGGGGGGGGGGGGGGGGGGGGGGAAGAAGCGGAGAGAGGCACGGAAAGAAGAGAAAGGGGGAAGGGAGAAAGGGAGGGAGAGAAAAGAACAGACAGGGTTAAGGAAGAACAGGGGATTAAGGCAACGGAGGAATGGGTGTGGCCGCACAGTCGAGAACACGCCAAGGGGCACGGCGCATGATGCGTGGTGCATGGTGCACAGTGCAAGGTGCACCGTGCGTGCACGGTGGATGGAGCATGGTGCATGGGACTAGGAGCCACTCACCGTGGAGCATGGTGCATGGGGGGCGGTGGAGGAGCGCCAAGCTCCGTGATCATGCCTCTATCTCTGGTTACGGGAGGAGAGGTTATGCATGACAATGGGGCATGGGGTATGGGGCATGCATTTCAGTGGGGCATGGGGGCATGTATGACAAAAGAAGGGGTATGCCCACAATAGCCTGACTGGGGCAGAGGAAACAGGGAGAAGGACAAATATGGCTGCGGGGGGATAGGCTGGGGATAGACGAGTGCTTTGTATAGGAACATTCACTAGTGTCACTACTGGCACATCGTATACAATACTGGCACGCTCTTGCCTTACCTTACAAATGCCACACTGGAACAAGCACAGCCTAGGATCCTAAAAACGCCCAACCTCTCCCGTACCATCCCATCCCATCCCCACTCCCATCCCATCCCCTCCCCTCCCCTCCCCTCCCCTCCCCTCCCCTCCCCTCCCCTCCCCTCCCATCCCACCGCATCCCATCTCACATGATCTCTTCGTTGCGTCCGTACTTGGCGAATTTCACCATGATCTCGCGCCCGTCCACGGTTGTGCCTGGGGCAGTGGGGTGGGGTGTGCCACACACAAGGGAACAGGGAGGAGGGGAGTGTGTGGGGGCAGGGGGGTGC
Source organism: Closterium sp. NIES-67 (assembly GCA_027943415.1). Classification (NCBI taxonomy): domain Eukaryota; kingdom Viridiplantae; phylum Streptophyta; class Zygnematophyceae; order Desmidiales; family Closteriaceae; genus Closterium; species Closterium sp. NIES-67. Next base: position 40,878 of record BQMB01000923.1, on the reverse strand, counting down.
GTGAGAAGAGAGGAGGCGAATATTGAGGCACGCCCCTCAAAAGTCGGTGCGCCTGTGCTTGGCGAAGTTCATTTCACCATGATCTCACACCTGTCCACGGTCGTGGCTGATGCGTGGGGAGCAAGGGAGGATGGCGGGGTGCGTGAGAAGAAGGCGGGACTGTTGAGGCGCCTCCCACAAAAGTCCTTGCGCGTACTCGGCGAAGTTCATTTTACCATGATCTCGCGCCCGTCCACTGTGGTGGCTGATGCGTGGCGAACAAGGGAGGATGGGGGGGTTGTGTGGGAGAAGCAGCGGCGGCAGGGGAGACAGTGTGTGTGTGGGGCCAGGAAGGTGGGGGGGATGGCGAGAGGGAGGTGGGGGGGATAGAGAGAGGCAGGTGGGGGGGATAGAGAGAGGGAGATGGGGGGGATAGAGAGAGGGAGATGGGGGGGATAGAGAGAGGGAGGTGGGGGGATAGAGAGAGGGAGATGGGGGGGATAGAGAGAAGGAGATGGGGGGGATAGAGAGAAGGAGATGGGGGGATAGAGAGAGGGAGATGGGTGGGATAGAGAGAGGGAGATGGGGGGGATAGAGAGAGGGAGATGGGGGGGATAGAGAGAAGGAGATGGGGGGGATAAAGAGGAGTTTGTGGGGGAGGAGGGAGACAGAGGGACTAGGAAGAGACAGGTGTGAAAGTAAGGCAACCTAAAGGTTAATCGTTCGGCCTGGGCAGCATTGCATGCAATGCAAGCTGGAATGGCACATAGCTTGTGCCACCACATACGTATGCTGTACCTACTATGCGCCTCCCAGCGCAGCAAGGAGTTGGAGCACTGACAGAGAGCACCAGCATCAGGAGAATCCGCACCGTCATCATCAGCGGCGGCGGCGGCGGCGGCGGCGGCAGCAGCAGCAGCAGCAGCACTGACCGTCGAGGCGTCCGATGGCCTTGGCGGCGTCGTCCTCGTGCTTGAAGCACACAAACGAGCAGCACCACCAGCATTTGCGGAATCGTCATCACCAGCAAAACATCAGCGCAGAGCACCACACAGTAGCGCACAGCACCCACCATCAAGGCGTTCGACGGCCTTGGCGGCCTCGTCCTCGTGCTTGAAACGGACAAACGCAAACCCCCGCGATGTGCCCGTGCTGCTCACCTCCGCGCACATGACACACGTGCACGCACGTGAGTGCAGGGGATGCGTTGACGAAGGGTCGGGGCGTTGGGGGGGGGGAAAGAAAGGGGAGAAGGGGGGACGTGCGAGAAAAGAAGAGACAAAAGTGGGAACAGGAGTGCAGGTGGAGGTGGGAGGGAAGGGAGGGAAAAGGGAGGGAAAAGGGAGGGAAAAGGGAGGGAGAAGGGAGGGAGAAGGGAGGGAGAAGGGAGGGAGAAGGGAGGGAGAAGGGAGGGAGAAGGGAGGGAAAAGGAAGGAAACGGGACGGGAGAGAGTAGAACGCAAGTTAGGCATAAACGAAACGTCTGGTGGACAAGGAAGCAGACCCACACACCCAGCCAGGGACGGCTGCGTGCAAGGCACAGTGCTGTGCCATGATGCTGTGCCATGATGCTGTGCCATGATGCTGTGCCATGATGCTGTGCCATGATGCTGTGCCATGGTGCTGTGCCATGGTGCTGTGCCATGATGCTGTGCCATGATGCTGTGCCATGATGCTGTGCCATGATGCTGTGCCATGATGCTGTGCCATGATGCTGTGCCATGATGCTGTGCCATGATGCTGTGCCATGATGCTGTGCCATGATGCTGTGCCATGATGCTGTGCCATGATGCTGTGCCATGATGCTGTGCCATGATGCTGTGCCATGATGCTGTGCCATGATGCTGTGCCATGATGCTGTGCCATGATGCTGTGCCATGATGCTGTGCCATGGTGCTGTGCCATGATGCTGTGCCATGATGCTGTGCCATGATGCTGTGCCATGATGCTGTGCCATGATGCTGTGCCATGATGCTGTGCCATGATGCTGTGCCATGGTGCTGTGCCATGATGCTGTGCCATGATGCTGTGCCATGATGCTGTGCCATGATGCTGTGCCATGATGCTGTGCCATGATGCTGTGCCATGATGCTGTGCCATGATGCTGTGCCATGATGCTGTGCCATGATGCTGTGCCATGATGCTGTGCCATGATGCTGTGCCATGATGCTGTGCCATGATGCTGTGCCATGATGCTGTGCCATGATGCTGTGCCATGATGCTGTGCCATGATGCTGTGCCATGATGCTGTGCCATGATGCTGTGCCATGATGCTGTGCCATGATGCTGTGCCATGATGCTGTGCCATGATGCTGTGCCATGATGCTGTGCCATGATGCTGTGCCATGATGCTGTGCCATGATGCTGTGCCATGATGCTGTGCCATGATGCTGTGCCATGATGCTGTGCCATGATGCTGTGCCATGATGCTGTGCCATGATGCTGTGCCATGATGCTGTGCCATGATGCTGTGCCATGATGCTGTGCCATGATGCTGTGCCATGATGCTGGTGGCCATGATGCTGTGCCATGATGCTGTGCCATGATGCTGTGCCATGATGCTGTGCCATGATGCTGTGCCATGATGCTGTGCCATGATGCTGTGCCATGATGCTGTGCCATGATGCTGTGCCATTGATGCTGTGCCATGATGCTGTGCCATGATGCTGTGCCATGATGTGCTGTGCCATGATGCTGTGCCATGATGCTGTGCCATGATGCTGTGCCATGATGCTGTGCCATGATGCTGTGCCATGATGCTGTGCCATGATGCTGTGCCATGATGCTGTGCCATGATGCTGTGCCATGATGCTGTGCCATGATGCTGTGCCATGATGCTGTGCTGTGCCATGATGCTGTGCCATGGATGGCTGTGCCATGGTGGCTGTGCCATGATGCTGTGCCATGATGCTGTGCCATGATGCTGTGCCATGATGCTGTGCCATGATGCTGTGCCATGATGCTGTGCCATGATGCTGTGCCATGATGCTGTGCCATGATGCTGTGCCATGATGCTGTGCCATGATGCTGTGCCCATGATGCTGTGCCATGATGCTGTGCCATGATGCTGTGCCATGATGCTGTGCCATGATGCTGTGCCATGATGCTGTGCCATGGATGCTGTGCCATGATGCTGTGCCATGATGCTGTGCCATGATGCTGCCTGCTGCCATGATGCTGTGCCATGATGCTGTGCCATGATGCTGTGCCATGATGCTGTGCCATGATGCTGTGCCATGATGTGCCATGATGCTGTGCCATGATGCTGTGCCATGATGCTGTGCCATGATGCTGTGCCATGATGCCTGTGCCATGATGCTGTGCCATGATGCTGTGCCATGATGCTGTGGGTGCCATGATGCTGTGCCATGATGCTGTGCCATGATGCTGTGCCATGATGCTGTGCCATGATGCTGCTGGTGCCATGATGCTGTGCCATGATGCTGTGCCATGATGCTGTGCCATGATGCTGTGCCATGTGTTGCTGGGCCATGATGCTGTGCCATGATGCTGTGCCATGTGCTGTGCATGATGCTGTGCCATGATGCTGTGCCATGATGCTGTGCCATGATGCTGTGCCATGATGCTGTGCCATGATGCTGTGCCATGATGCTGTGCCATGATGCTGTGCCATGATGCTGTGCCATGATGCTGTGCCATGATGCTGTGCCATGATGCTGTGCCATGATGCTGTGCCATGGTGCTGTGCCATGATGCTGTGCCATGATGCTGTGCCATGATGCTTGCTGTGCCATGATGCTCATGATGCTGCCATGATGCTGTGCCATGATGCTGTGCCATGATGCTGTGCCATGATGCTGTGCCATGGTGCTGTGCCATGGTGCTGTGCCATGATGCTGTGCCATGATGCTGTGCCATGGTGCTGTGCCATGGTGCTGTGCCATGATGCTGTGCCATGATGCTGTGCCATGATGCTCTGCCATGATGCTATGCCATGATGCTGTGCCATGATGCTGTGCCATGGTGCTGTGCCATGGTGCTGTGCCATGGTGCTGTGCCATGATGCTGTGCCATGGTGCTGTGCCATGGTGATGTGCCATGATGCTGTGCCATGATGCTGTGCCATGGTGCTGTGCCATGATGCTGTGCCATGATGCTGTGCCATGGTGCTGTGCCATGATGCTGTGCCATGATGCTGTGCCATGATGCTGTGCCATGATGCTGTGCCATGATGCTGCGCCATGATGCTGTGCCATGATGCTGTGCCATGATGCTGTGCCATGATGCTGTGCCATGATGCTGTGCCATGATGCTGTGCCATGATGCTGTGCCATGATGCTGTGCCATGATGCTGTGCCATGATGCTGTGCCATGGTGCTGTGCCATGGTGCTGTGCCATGATGCTGTGCCATGGTGCTGTGCCATGGTGCTGTGCCATGATGCTGTGCCATGGTGCTGTGCCATGGTGCTGTGCCATGATGCTGTGCCATGATGCTGTGCCATGGTGCTGTGCCATGATGCTGTGCCATGATGCTGTGCCATGGTGCTGTGCCATGGTGCTGTGCCATGATGCTGTGCCATGATGCTGTGCCATGGCACTCCAACAACGGCATCAGGCCCTTCTCTACCCTTATACCCCATCCACATATCAATCCGCAGATGGACAAACCCAGCCCCACCCGATCGTCCCCTTCCTCTCACCACTTGTCCTTGGGAATGAAGATGCCAGACACGGTGCTATAGCGCTCAAACAGCGGCATCAGACCCAACCCTTCTCCAGCTCTTCTCTACCCTTATACCCGATTCACACATCTATCCGCAGGCCCATATGCCCCCCCCCCACCCCGCCATCGCATTGCACCGCCTCCCATCGCATCCCATCGCTTCGCATCGCCTTGTCTTCCCTACCGCTTGTCCTTGGGAATGAAGATGTCAGACACCGTGCCGTAGCGCTCGAACAATGGCATAAGGTCCTGGGACGTGGTGCCTGGAGGAGATTAAAGACGCATGAGGAAGAATCAGAGAGGAAATGAAACGACGGGGGGGGGGGGGGGAAGGGGAAGGGTAGGAGGGGGCAGGAGGGGGGACAAGTGTGCGCAACGCTTGAGTGAGGGAGCGTGAAGAGAATGCACCGGAATGCACCGGAATGGTAAAATGGACGGGAAGGGGGACCAACGACGGCGACGCGGATATGTAGAAGGACGGACGAAAGCAGAGCCATCAAGCCAGCATGCATACCATAAAGTGTAACCAATGCTTGTAAGACATGCAAGCCACACTAGAACGCAGAAAGTAGATTTGCAATCAGGTGTGTTTGAGTCGAATCAAAACACAGGATGCATATCATAAAGTGTAACTTAAGATTTGAAGACATGCAAGCCACGCAAGAACGCAGGAAATACTTTTGCAAACGAAAGGGATCACAGGTCTGGCAATCCATTATCCATGGCAATCAAGAGTACAAGACACGAAACCATTGGCAGGTAAAGGAGGGAAGATCAGAGCAAAAAAAAAGACGAAAGGAAGGGTAGTTGGGGGGGCCGGGGCGGGGAGAAAGGAGCGGGAAGAGCGCTTGCTGATATAAACCGCCTCAACAACTTCGGATCAGGAAAAAGGCGGATTTTTTGTTAAGACGGAAACCGCCTCAAGACTAAACTACTTACACACGGAAACCGCCTCAACAACTGCGGATTAGAAAAAGGAGGCAAAATGCGATGCGACGCAACGGCAACGAGGGCGGGAGCGCGTGGGCGTCTTTTGAGAATTCTCAAAAGCACCTACAGCAGGGAATGTGTGGTCTCACGGAAGGGACCTTTGGTGACATTTTGAGTCGCACTCCGGAGGGAGCGTGCGGTTTTGCGGAAGGTGGTGTTGAGGACGAGTAGCGAGTACGTGTCTTTTGAAAGTCGACTCGAAAAAGGGAGCGTGCGGTTTTGCGGAAGGGAACCTCTAGTGACTTTTGAGAGTCGACTCAAAAGGGGGCGTGTCGTGTGGTGGGACTCACGGAAGGTTTGTTTTGAGACGTCTCAAAACAAATCTTCTATGGTGTGGTGGAACCCACGGAAGGTGGTGTCGAGGAGGAGAAGAACAGCGAGTACGCGTCTTTTGAGAGGTTCTTGAGAATTCTAAAAAAATACCTACAACTTGAGAGTCGACTCAAAACTCACGGAAGGTGATGTTGAGCACGAGCAGCGAGTACGTGTTGCGGATATCCGGAGGCGGCCGTCGCATCATCGTGGCGCGCGGTGATCGAATCGCGCGAACGAGACTGAGGAGACGGAGAGACGGAGAGGGAAAAAGAGTATGGCGAGACTGGGGAGACGGAGGTACAACGAGAACGGCTTGGATAAGCTCCGCCTTTGACGTTCGAATGCCTGATCGGCTTGTTTGCACAGTTTAGCCTCCGCCTATTGATGCATAAGCTCGACAGACAAACGACAGGAGCAGGTAGAGTGGTCGGTACGGAAGGAGTATGTATGTACGTAGTATGTCCTAGAATAGATCTTTGATCTGACGGTTGTGTGACTTTTGGGAGAAGGTCAACTGATTCTCGTCTGTGGGCTAGGTCTCGATTGAATGTGACTCGCTACTGTTGCAAACAGCACGATCGTGCTTGCACATCGACCTTCCTAGGCTCAAACAGAACCTTTCTATCTATAAAATATATACACTTGAACCACTAATCCCAACTCCGGCTCTCTAATCCTAGCAGAAATTTGCAAAAAAAAAACATGTTATGAACAAATATGGCACACGGAGTCCCAAATCTAAGAAGAACAAAGAAAAGGCTCTACAGTATCCCTCCCATCATCAACACTCACAAATTCCTCCGCGCTTCCATATTCCCAACACCGCTACGAATCTCACTGCACTCAAGCCCTCCTCTTGCGAAGCTGCTACCAGAACGCAGAAGACAGCCCAGTCATGGTCAGCACAGGAGCTGGCACAGGAGCTAGCACAGGAGCTAGCACAGGAGCTAGCACAGGAGCTAGCACAGGAGCTAGCACAGGAGCTAGCACAGGAGCTAGCACAGGAGCTCGCACAGGAGCTAGCACAGGAGCTAGCACAGGGGTCGACAATCACTTCACCACCTCCACCATTCCCCAAGCTTTCTCCTGCTCATACACACAGCCTGCAACCCATCCAGCACCATCTACAACTCCACCGCTCACCACCGCTCACCACCCATAGGAAGGCCGCTGTGCCCACGGGGATGGCACACCCAAGTCCTTGCTCAAAGCCTCATCAATGTGCATGGTGTTGGGGAGGGCGCCGAACGCGAGGCGAGCCGGCTCAATCCCAGACGCCATGTAATGCGCGAAGGACAGGAAGCGGTCCGTGAGATCGGTAAGGTCAGGGGCAGACACGGAGAGGGAGAGCGACGCGCTGGGAAGGGCCGTACTGCGGGAATGCGCCACGTGGGAGGGGGGATGGGCCTGAGCCTGATTGTGGTTGTTCCAGACGGGGGTGGGGGTGGTAAGGAGGGCGTCTTGTGGGAGGGCGAGACTGGTAGAGAACTGGGCCTGCTGGTCTAAGGGGAAGGAGAACAAATCGTCACTGCTGTTGCTGCTGCTGGGAGCAGAGAGATCAAACGCGGATGCGCTGTGCACCATAGCAGAGGCAACGGGCGAGGCAGAGGAGGGCGTAGACGCAGGCGAGGCACCAGCAGCACCGCCCATAGCAGCACCTGCCGTGAGGTCATTACAGCTCTGGCTACGCGTGGACAGGCGAGCAGGGGCAGGCAAAGAAGCAGCAGACGGGGTGGGTGGAGCAGCAGCAGCTGAAGCAGCAGATTCGGCAGCAAGAGCAGTGAGAGAAAGGGTGGAAGCCGAACGGGAGGGCGCGGCAGACGCAGGAGTGGTTACAGCGGCAGTTAGGTTGGTGGCAGGAGCAGGAGCGGGCAGCAAGTGCGTGAGCTCGTGCTCGATGCCTGAGGAGCGTAGGAAGCGCTCGGTGGCCGCCTCCCAGGACAGCATGTGGCGCTGCTGCTCGGATAGAGGCATGGGCTGTGACGCCATGGCCTCTCGCACCTTCTCAACGAACTCCTGAGAGAGGGAGCAGAGGGAAAGAGTCAGGACAAAAGGGAAAGGGGAGTGTTGATCGCAGGTAAGGGGGAAGGGGGGGGGAGGGATGCTGGAAGCGAGCGAAAGCAGAAATGCTGGGGATCCTCTTATTCACACAGTCCAGACACCAAAGACAGTGGCACACACTCATCCCAACACAGCATGTCCCGCCCCCCTCCCCCGCCCCCGACCCCACACATATACTCTTTCCCCATACAGGTCATCCAGGACAATGCCTTACCTTCTGGTTGCGGTAGATAAAGCAGTTGGGGAAGGAGCGGAAAAAGTCGTTGGAGGGGTGGTCCGCGCACACCACGATCTTGCCCATGGCCAGGGCCTCTGCTGTCGTCGTGCACACCACGTCACTCAGACTCGGGTTGATGAACACCTTGAACCTGGAGGAAGACAAGGGGAAGGGGCGGAGAAAGCGCAGTGCAGCCAAGAGGTTGAGAGGGTGGGAATGCGACCATTGCCCATGGCCAGGGCCTCCGCCGTCGTCCTGCACACTACGTCACTCAGACTCGGGTTGATGAACACCTTGAACCAGGCATGGCGAAAGGGCAAGGACGGGGGTGTATTGGCGCGACATGGGTGAGTGAGAACAGTGAGACACAGGACGGGCAGACAATTACACAACTGCGCTAAGGGTGTAATTGAGAAATGCGCAACCACCCTCATTCTGGTTAGCTAGCTCACCTTGCCCTACCAAAGAAGTGCGCAACCCTCGTCTTCTAGCCCCTCCCCACTAATCCCCCCATCCCACACGCCCCTCATCCACCCCTCCCCTCACTTCCTCACTCCCTTCCCTCCCTCCCTTCCCTCCCTTCCCTCCCTCCCTTCCCAACCCCCTTCCCTCCCACTCACTTGTGCAGGCTGGCATCCGCATGGTCCCTCCCCGCGTGGAACTTCATGCTGAGCCCCTTCGCCCGCGCCTCCGCGCGCACGGCGTCCGACTCCCCCTTACCCCGACCCTCCCCACCCCAGCCCTTCCCGACCCAACCCTCCCCAACCCAACCCTCCCCCTAGATACTCACTTGTGCAGGCTGGCATCCGCATGGTCCCTCCCAGCGTGGAACTTCATACTGAGCCCCTTGGCCCTCGCCTCCGCGCGCACGGCGTCCGAGTCCTCCCCGCTGCCGAACACGTCCACCTTGATCCCGCCCAGCGCGTCCCTGTTCTCCGCCAAGAGATCCACCAGCTCGCGGTACCCCTTCCCCCACACCATCTTCCCGAGGTAGTACGCGCCCTGGGAGAAAGGCTTCCCGCCCGCGTGCATCTCCCGCGCCACGCGCTGGCCTATGTCGAGGAATTTCACCCCCACGCCGTGCACGTTGCACACGGACGCGCGGGGGAAGTCCTGGGTCGCGGCGGAGAGGCGGACGACGTTGTTGCAGTAGCAGCGCACCATCCAGTTGTTCACGTGCTCCAGCAGAAACGCCTGCAGTGGCCCGTTCTTCTCGCGACGGACGTACTCCAGGTAGTTCGTGTGGATGATCCCGACGACGTGCTTGAACTTGTCCGTCCAGCGCCGCCCGTGGTAGTACCACGTCAGGTGCTCGGGCTCCTCGAGGACCGCCACGTCAGCGTCGCCGTCCGGGATGAAGGACGAGATGTCGCCGACGGCCAGGATGCTGCGCTTCTCCGTCGAGAACTGGCGGACGGGGGGAGGGGGGGGGGAGAGTCTTGGATTGAGAGAAGGAGGGGGGAAAGGGAACAGAAGGAAGGGAGGGAAGAAGTGCGCCGAACGCAGCGGACGGTGACACGTAAAAAGAGGGGCGGGGGGGGGGGGGGGAAGAGGCGACAGACAGGAACAGAAGTGACAGACAGGGACGTTGCTATACTACTACTCACCCGTCCGGGATAAAAGGCGATCTTCATGTCCGGCTGGAACCCCACGCGCTCCTCCAGCCACTTCCTCATATACGCCTCCTGCTCGGCCGGCGACTCGAACGTCATGTTGCGCGGGTACACGAGCCCCTGCTCGTCGCGCGCCAGCCACGGCACCAGCAGCGTCACCTGCACGCCCTTGCCCAGCGCCGCCAGGTACGCCGCGCGGAGCAGCGGGTTCACGGCGGTGCCCGTCATCCAGGGGAGACTCGCCGTCGTCACGATCGCAAACTTCCGCTGCTTCTGCTGCGCCGGCTGCGCCGGCTGCTGCGGCTGCACCTCTAGCTGCTGTTGCAGAATCTCCTCCTCCGGCAGTTCCCCCTTCTTCAAAACACCCGCTTTCACGGCGGATTTCCCGCCGGCCTCAACCTTCTCCGCCGTCTGCGCCTGCCCCCCCTGCTGCTGGCTGGAGGCGTGCGCGAGCGCGAGCGCGCTCCACCACCCCGCCTCGCTCTCGTCCAGGCGGTACCCCGTGCTGCGCATGATCTGCTGCACGCGCGCGTCCACGTCGGGGGTGGCGTTGGGGGCCGCGCCCGAAGTCCCCGCGCGGAGCGTGCGGATGGTGCTGCGGACCTTGGTCGCCACGGCTGGGGAGGAGAGAAACAACAGGAAGAGGAAACGGGGTTGTGACATGGCATGGTATGGCTGACACTACACACCACGACACGTAACGGCTTGGTACGGTATGGCACAGTACGATATGGTGCGGCACAGCACGGCACTCACCCTTGTCCATGCCGAGGTGGTCCAGGAGCACTTCGGAGTTACGCGCGAAGGACTCGAGCAGCTCAGGCACGTCCAAAGGCAACACGTCCGGGTGCTGCAATAAAGGAGGACGAGGACAAAGGAGAGACAAGACGAACAGATTAGCGAGGCGGCGAATGCATTTAGAATCAACTAAAAAACTCTTCTCGAGCAGCCCAGGCGCGTCTAGAGGCAGCATGTCCGGGTGCTGCAAGAAGGGAGGAGAGAGGGCGGGGGGGGGGTGGGTGGGTGTGGGGGGGGAGGAGAGCCCAGGACAAGGGAGGGACAATACAGGGAAGGGGGGAAGGAGACAGCGAATGAAGTCGTGGAGACAGACGTAAGAGGGAGGAAAGGGCGAGTAGGGCGACGAGGAAAACAGAGAGCGAGCGGGCGAGAGGACAAAGAGTGGAACGCGGGGAGCACGCAGGTAGTGCTGTGCAGAGGGAAGACCGAAGCACGCACCAGCTCTGACGAGAAGTCCTTAGACGCCGACAGCTTCAGGTGGTTCTTCACGGCCTCCAGAAACTCCGCCGGAGATCGCGGGCCGGCAGCCGGCGGCGAAGCAGCGGCAGCGGCAGCCGCAGCCGCAGCGGCTTCTTTCATGGCACGCTGGAGCGGAACAGTCCAGCTTTCCCCCAACGGCCACTTGTGCGCCTTAACGGCCTTGTTCCACTCATCCAGGTTGATAAACTGACGGCCGTCAAATGGCTTCAGGCTGACCGGCGCGCGACCGGCGGCGGTACCGGCGTCTTGGAACTTTTTAAGCTTGGAAAGAGCCGGAGGAACGTGCTGCTCCCAGTTCTTGAAGAACAGATCGAGCTCGCTGTCGATCGACAATGCTCGCTCCCCCAACGGCTTCGTAATCTCCATACTGCGGTCCTTAATCTTCCGGATAAGCGTTCCGGCAGTGACGTCCTTATCCTTGTCTTTAAGGGGGAAAACGGCGGGTAGTTTGATGTTCTCCCAGTCGTCGAGCTGCTCGGCGATCTTCTTCAGGCCCTGCGTGCGCGTGCTGATGAGCTTGAGGTCGCTCTCAGCACTCTTACGCACGTCGAGAAACGACTTGGAGAGAAACGCCATGGCACGATCCGCTGGGACTCCTGGGGCTCCAAGAACACCCGGGACGCCTGGAACGCCTGAAACAACTCCCCCGGCGGCGTAGTCTGGGCCGGACTGCGTGCAGTCGAGCGGACGAGGAACCATCTTGACTGGCAAGAGCTTGAGCTTAACGACCGTAAGGAGCTAGAGAACTTGAGTCCGGCGGAAAGAACTCGCGATAAGGCGATAAGGCGGATGCGATAAGGCGAGCTCGCTCTGTGCTGAGGGATTCCTGCGGGACTGACCAGAGCGCCTCGAGGACAGCGAGGATGCGCTGACTGCGAATCCGGCCTGCTGCAAGCTAAGCTGATGTCGTGCACAAGGGAGATATGCCAAGGTCGAAGCAGAAGCGCGACGGATGCGCACACACAGAACACGTGATTTTTTCGGTACAGCAAGCCTGTTCCTGCTTCAACGAGGCGCACAAATCGGTAGTGAAATCAGCAGCAATTTATAAATGGAGAGTTCAGAGTCGGGCTCGGAGTCATAGCCCACTGGCGGAAGGGGAGGGCTTGTTGGCGGAGGGAAGGGCCATGATAGGAGGAACGGGTATCTCTTGAGATGGTTGGGAGACTCGAACAGGCACGGGGGAGTTAGCGCAGGGAAAGGGGGGGAAGCGCCGAGTGAAGGGAGAACAGGGAACTTGCGCAAACCGTGCATGTACTGTACGAGTGTACCACGCGGAAAACTCCAACCTTGGGCCAAGAAAGCGTGTGGTAACAGGCGGGGAGGCGGAAGGTCCTCCACGCGGGCGACAAGCCACCCGGGGGCGGGGGGGGGGAGGAGCGAACCTAGCAAGGGACAGGCAGGCGCGTTCCGTTGGTCGTTCCTTCCATCATGCTTGTTGCGTGTTGGGTCGCACAAAAACTGCGGAGCACAAAGCTCCCGCCCACCCAGGGATAGGCTGGTTGGACTGTGATGCGTCCCGTCGGTCCGTGGGCCAACCAATGTGCCTGCGCGTGGCTGTGGGAGGGCGAATGGGTGGAAGTGCTCGCTCGGGGAAACGTGAGAGCTGCGCGCCGAGAGCAGAACACGATGGACGGTGGAGCGGGGAATGAAGGGTGGACGGACGGACGGATGGATGGGATCGAAACCTAGTGACCACCCTTGGTGGTGTGTGGTCGTGGTGTTCCATTGGGCTCTTGAAAGAGTGGTGGGCGAGAAAAGACGCCTTTCCAGTGTGCCATTCGAATTTGATGCGGATTGACGGAAGGGAATCATTCAAAAACATGACACCTGGCGTCGCGTTATTAGCTGAAAGACGTAGCTGAACGGCCCGGATGTGCTCTGAGGGGGTTTCTGGAACTTAGTACAGTGACATCGTGTGCAGAGAGCCACATGTTGTTCGTTCCAAACCATCTCCTCGTTCCCGAAATTTCCCGTAGCGTTTCTGTACACCTGTATCTTCAATGAAAATTGCCTCCAACCCAGACAGACTTCCTGCTGACGCAGATGTCAGGGAAGATACAGCTCATTGTCCAATCAGGTATCGTCTGCATTGCGGCGAGGGGACCACTCCAGATACGACCCTTGCGTAAGCCAGCCAAATGAATTCCACTGAATCAGGAAAGCCCGAACAAGCCACACATCCATTCGCACCCACACACACAGGATGACGTCAGGGTGTCTGTCCGCAAATCCCTCAAACTCCCTCCCAAGAATATGGCAGCCAGTAAAGTTCGTCCATTTTTTTGGTTGGTCTAATGCCATTGGTTGCTCACTACAACGGTGTAAATGCAATGCGCAAATGCTTACATAATTTAAACATTTCAGGAGGGTTGTGCATAATGCATAAGAAGTTATCAGGTATAAAAAACATTGAACACCCCAATATTTCTTTTTATATGTATGCAACATCTGCATGCTCTTCCCTGTATGGCACTATGGATTAAGGCTAGGAAATACTAATTCAAATGGAATCAATGAAAGAAGTACTTGTTGAACTAAGGTAGCTAGGAACGGTAGGAAGCCATAGAAATGGCGAGAGGTTTTAGGCTAGGAAAGTTGAGAGAAAAGGGAGTTCGAGAATAGAAGAGAGAGGGATACAAGGAGGGGGGTTGTACTCTCTACAGTAAGTTTCAGTAACACCTACTAAGGCTACCAATTATATAATAAAATATATCATTTAAAACACCCCCTAGGCTTGGTGATAACAAGCCCACACACACCCACACCCCCTAACCTAGCCCGCCCTTTCCCAGCAGCAGCCGCGATGACTCCGGAATCGGTCAACACCCACGGCCCGGGAGATGGCAATTGCGGCAGTCACGGCAGTGACGAGAGTGACGGCGGTGGCAGCGTGCGGCGGCAACAGACCAGCGGTGGCGGCGGCGGCTTCAACTTTAGAGGTGAGTGCAGCGGCCCCCGCCCTCTCGGCGGCATGGCCAATCTCAACTGATGTGGAGAAGGCCCTCACGAGGCAGTCGACGGCTGTGGCAAAGACGAGGGGACGCAAGGGAAGGAGGGAGGGGGGGGGGGGGGGGGGGGGTGGGTCGGTCCAGAATCACGCCCGTGGCTGGCGAGCAGGCGGCAGGTCTAACGGCGCCACTGGCGTTGCGCGGCCGGCTGCAGCCCGACGACGCCGTCACAGAGCGGCGTCGATGCCGCGGCGGGACGTTGACGCTGCGATGGCGGCTCAACGGGGCCGTCACGCCGCCACGGCTGGACGTCGACACCACGACGGCACAACGCCACGGCAGCGCGTCAAGACGGCCGCGGCACGACGCGGCCAGCGTCACAACGGCGCTGTCACGCCGCCATGACGGCGTGACGCCACGGAAGCGCATCGAGACGGCCGTGGCACGACGCGGCCAGCTGCACGACGACGCCGCCACAGCAGCACGACGCGGCCGCCATGGTAGCGCGAGAGGGAGAGAAGGAGTGCGCGGCGGAAGCGTTGGGAGCAGGCCCCGGAAGGGGAACCTGCTCTGTTACCATGTTGAACTAAGATAGTTAGGAACGGTAGGAAGCCATAGAAATGGCGAGAGGTTTTAGGCTAGGAAAGTTGAGGAGAGAAACGGGAGTTCGAGACTAGAAGAGAGAGGGATACGAGGAAGGGGGTTGTACCCTCTACAATAGGATTCAGTAATACCTACCAAATATATAACAAAATATATAATTTAACAGTACTCTGGTGGTGAGCTAGGGATGATTTGTGGTTTCCAATAAAATCAAGGAATTAATATCACCACCACCTCATATATATATAAGGAATTTTCCATTCCTTAGCGCGCCACACCACTACCGCGTACATCAAAGCCCGCACGGCACCGAAATCTGCCCTAGCTTCGGCCCGAACATGGCACCGAACTAAACCATTTCTGCGTCACTCTGAAGCGCTCCGCGTCCTCGGATGCCTTCTACGAACTTGTTCGATCACGCGGCTAGGATTGCTCTAGTGTTCCTATATCTGGCTTCGTCATTCCATTGTACCACGACATTCGATTCCGCGCTACTCTGGTGAAACACTCATAACATCCGGTATGCAGAGCTACGTTCCTGGCCTACCCGCTTCCGTAGGCGGAAAAAAAATTTCAGGGGGAGAGCGATTCGCTCACAAAGTCGCTCACATTTCGGCCACGAATTAGACATATTAATTCGCCCGACTACGATAGCGTTTGCGCTCTTATCTGAGCACCGGTAATCACGGATATTCCCCTGCCCACCGGGCGTAGTGTCCGCCACATGGACCAGGCACAGTTCGATGAGCGGTTGGCGAGATTCGCCGCCACTGACGCTCGCCCGCAGGCTGTGTTAAACGACAAGGATAAACTTCGCATCAAAGTTACCGAACTTCGCCAGGCGCAAGAGACTACGTGCCAGAAGCCGCCCGCCCCCGAGGACGCCACCAACACGAGACGTGTCGAAACAGTATTAGACGAAATCGCACACGAAGTGTCGCAGGAGCGCCATAATGATGAAGCTGAAGCAACAACGAATGCCACTGCACGTGCCACGGCAGCTACAGCAGCTGCGACAATGGCCGCCACCTGCTCCGAAGCAGCAGCAACAGTTTCTGCAGCAGTCGCAGCCACACCAACTGTACCAGTGGCCAAGATAAAGGCGCCGATGCCGCCCCCTTTTAACCCCGTGGACAAAAACACCACCATCACGGGCTGGCTTTTTGCGATGGAGCTTTATTTCGATGTTGTTTGGATGACTGTTGATGCTTTAAAATCAAACTGGCAGTTTCGCTACTGAGGGGACCTACAATGGATGGGTGGCGATCGACGCTAAGTGAGACGGGAACTTTGGCAGGGAACACTCAGGGGTTCTTCGGGAGTTTAGAATCTGCTGCCCGGGACGCAACGTCAATTTTCGGATCGACCGAGATTTTGCACGTGGAAAGCGTGGGGTACAGCTCTGCGCGCAAGTTTTGAGCCCATATCCGTCTCGGACAACGCACACACGAAGCTGGACACCTAGCGGCAGTTGACCTCCGACCAGGATTATACGTAATCATTTCAGGCACTGTGCGACCAGATCCCTGACCTATCAAAAGCGGAAAAAAAGAATCGGTTCATCGTGGGGCTCGAATCCGACGTTCGCTCCGAAGTGAGGATGCGACGCCCAATGACGTTCCAAGAAGCAGTGGTGATCGCCGACCTGCATGGCGCCAATACAAAATACGCGAAATCGAGTTCTCGGAAGGGAAATCCTTTTTGTGGCCAGGATCAACGGCATTGTGGCGAACGAGGAAGATCGCAGAAAGCGACAGTGCTTTCACTACCACCAGCCGAGTCACCGATATGCCGACTACCTTGACCGAAAGTAGAGGAAAAACGACGATGGGGATAGGGCAAGAAACGACTCTCGTCAGTAGCAGACGGGCCCCCTATGGACACAGTTGCATCGCCCGAGAAACAGCATCTCCACAGGTAGTGGTACCGATACACGCTATCGACCGCTCTCGGACAAATAACAGGGATGAACTTGTGGATCACCCTATGCTGGTAGAAGGAAGGGTTAACGACAAAAACGTAAAAAGTCTTCATCGATGGTGGTGCGAGCCACAGCGTGATTCATCGACCGACGGCGACAAAAATAAATTTACCCCTAGAGTAGCGTCTGCTCGAGATCGACGCCCGATTGGTCGGCGACACCCCGCTGGTGATACGCGATCGCGTGCGAACTGTTCGCATGAAGTGTGGTGACAATTTCGGCTTCAGCACGCCGATGTCGACGATAACACTTGACAGCTACGATGTGCTCTGGGATGAGATAGGCTTCGGTGACACAACCCGCAGATCGATTGGACGACGGGCGAATGCACAGTGAAGTGTGCGACTAGTCGGCAGACATTGCCGAGTTGGCGAGGAGCAGAGCCGATAACAACACGCGTCAATGCTATCATTCTGACATGCGCGGTCAAGAAAGGTGTGGAGCTGTACGCCATCCATCTGAAGAAATCCATGGACGACGATCAACCGGCCGACATCGACAAGCTTTGTGCAGCACTTCCCAAAGATCTGGCGAAACTGATTCGTCAATTCACATATATTTTTCCGGATGACTTGCCACCTGGCCTGCCGCCAGAACGCCCTCAGGACCATCAGATTGAACTCGAACGTGATGCGCAACCAACTGTCCGGACACAGTGGCGGCTGACGCAACGCGAGCTCCGGGAACTCCTGGACCAGCTGGACTACTTCCTGACCAAGGGGTTCGTTTGACGGAGTACGTCATCGTTCACACCCAAGAAATATGGGGGCCTTCGAATGTGCATCGATTATCACGCCCTGAATCGGGTTGCGATAAAATCTCGCTACCCAATTCCGCTTGCGGACGAACTGATTGACCAACTGCGAGGCGCTCGCTATTTCTCGAAGATCGACCTTCGCGGCGGTTACCATCGGATTCGAGTCTTCGCCGACGACTGCCACAAGACCGCGTTTCGTATTCGCTATGGAAGTTAGGATTACATTGTCATGTCGTTCTACTTAATTAATGCCCCCTCGACGTTCCAGCTTATGATGAACAAGGTATTCCGGGATCTACTCGATAAATGTGTGATAATTTATCTGGACGATATCTTGATTTACAGCACGATACGGGAACAACACTTGAAGGACCTTGAAGCATTTTTTTAGCGCTCCAGCCGAATCGTCTCATCACCAAAGGCTCTAAGTGGGAGTTTTTAAAACCTGAGCTGTAGCTTTTGGGGCACGTTATTTTGACGGAGGGCGTGAAGATTGACCCCCGCAAAATTTGGGCCATTCAGGAATGGAAGCCGCCGACCAACCCCCAGGAGCTGCAATAGTTTTTGGGGTTCGTCAATTACGTGCGCCAGTTTATACCCAACATGGCGGGGTTAACTGGAGCACTAACTGACCTACTTCATAAGGGCACTGATTATCAGAGGGGGGAGAAACAGCAAGCTGCGTTTGACGGATTAACAACTCTTTTAATCTCACCACCAGTACTTCGGATTGCTGACCCATAACGATCGTTCGAAGCCGTGAATGACGCAAGTGACATCGCCATCGGAGCAGTTATGCTATAGGATTTCGGCGACGACCTTCAGCCAATCGCATACGAGTCGCGAAAGTTACAATCGGTTGAGCGATATTATGCCGTACACGACAAAGAAATGCTAGCGATCGTGCACACGTTCAAGATCTGGCGATGCTACATGACGGGAGTTAATGTGACTGTACGAATGGATCACAAATCCCTACAGTACCTATAGTACGAGCGCAACCGAATCTCAACCCGCGGCAGATTCGCTGGTTGGATTATTTGGAGTTGAACTTCACGTATCGCATCACGTACAAGAAAGGTGCCAACAACATTGCTGATGCCCTCTCCAGACCATCTGCCCAAATCGCTGATGTACCAATTGCCCAGACGAACCCATTGCTGAGCGGAAAATTTACCCATGAATATTCGATGGATCCCTTTTTCGTAAACAACGGCCACCTGCAAGTCACGACTGCACGGGGAGCCTATTACGTAAAAGCGGGAACAAAACGAATTTGGGTTCCGAGTTATCATTTACTTAGCGAATTACATATTCAAGAAGTCCACGATTCAAACTTATCGGAACATTTCAGGGTTGACAATACTCTGAAGGCACTGGCCGAACATGATTTTGGATTTGTAGAAGTACGTGGGTATGTGTCTGACCTGCCAGACGATGAAATCATCACGCCAGTGGTCAGTAGGACTGTTGCAACCCCTCGAGCCACCCCAACGACCTTAGCAACACGTGACAATGGATTTTGTTACCGGCCTGCCGACCAAACCAAGTGGTAACAACGCGGTTCTTGTCGTCGTTGACCGCCTTACGAAAATGGATCACTTTGCGCCATGTTGCGCCATGACGATTACAGTCGAAGAAACCGCGCGTCTGTTCATCTCAACCGTCGTTCGCTTGCATGTATCCTTACAACGATCATCAGCAACAGAGACCCGAAATTCACCTCACGCTTCTGGCAAGATACGTGGAACCAATATGGCATTCGCCTACAGTTCTCATCCGCCTATCACCCGCAAACCAACCGCCAAACCAAACGGACGAATCAGACCATGGAAGAGTTGATTCGCACAAACTGCCCGGATATCAGCAAATGGGAAAATTCGCTACCCATGCTCGAGCTTTCCTATAATAACGCACCCTCCGCCACGACCAATTATTCGCCATTTTTCCTGAATTACGAGATGGATCCGACAGTATCCATTTCCACCAACGTCGAAAGCCAAGTCCCCCGCTTGCACCAATTTTTTGAAGACCTTCAAACCGCCCGCACGAAAGCCATCGAATTTGTCCGAATAGCCAATGTCACTGCCCGCCAATATGCCGATCGCAACAGACGAGATATTACCTTGACTGCAGGGAAACTAGTCCTCATCGACACCAAAAACCTTCGCCTGCATATACCGTCAAAACTTCGACCCCACTGCAGTGGACCTTTCACGATCATCAAGATGATCACGCCAGTGGCCGCCCAATTCTGTCTGCCCGATGATTGGGAAATTCATAAATCATTCCATGTTAGCCTCCTTCGTCCTTTTGTGGCCGACTCGTCAAATGTCGCACGGCAGCCGATCGCCCAGGATCTACGGCCAGCCGAAGAAACGCTCATCAAACGCACAAAGTTCTGGAGCCATCGCGTACGAATCAACGGTCAGGAATGACACGCTGTCTTCTTGATACGATGCACTCATCTTACCAGCGAGGACGACACGTGGGTTCCCTTGGTACAGGTACAGTCACCTACTAGTCACCTACTACTATCGCGACTAGCCGGCCCCTCGAGCTGAGCTGGCCCCTCGCGTGCTTGTCGGCCCCTCGTGCGCCTCACCGACTATTCGCGCTCACCGGCCCCTCGTACACCCGCCAGCCCCTCGAGTACCTCCCCGGCCTCCTGCACCTTGCCAGCCCTAGACACCCCGCCGACTCCTCGAGCGCCCACTGGACCCCAGCACTCCGCCAACCCTTTGCGCCCTGCCGGCTCTGCGCGCCTCGGGCCCTGCGCACCTCGGGCCCTCCTCAGCCTACCGCCCGGTTTTCCCGCTGGAGATCCCTGTCGGCACGCCGCTATGCCACCGTGCCATTGAGTCCCTGTGCCACTGTGATGCCGTATCCCCGAGCCGCTGTGCCGCTGTAACGATGTGCTGCCATAGACCTATGCCGCTAAGGTTGCACGATGGCGGATGCCGTACTTAGCCTGGACGAGGAGGGGCACACGATCGACTTCGCCGCCTGGCTTGTCGATCTTTGCCGGCACCTGCCAGGTTAGCGCTAGGATGGGCACTCCCTAGCTACGCATGTTGATGGCTTGCTTCCCCACCCCTCTCTGCCTGATCCCCTCCCTACTGACCCCACCACTGCTGAGAATGAGGCCTTTGTTGCTGCTGCGCTCGCCCGCGCTGTCTGGGATTCTCGCGATGCTGTAGTGCAGCTCGCCAATAGTCATGCGCTTCCCCTGTCTGAGCGTCCGCGCTTCACTGCTGTCTCGAATGCTCAGGACTTCCTAGATGCAATAGTTGCGCGCTAATCCACCCCTGCCTCCGCCTCCGCTGGCTGCTTGATCTTTTTGCTATCCCCACTGTCGCTGACCTCGCTATTCACCTCCGTGCACTAAAGACTAGCTACCGCGCTGCTAGCACTGCCGCCCACCTCACTGCTTTCCCCCCAACGTTCTGCGCTACCCTGTACCTTATTGCCATGTGTCCGCTGGACCGCTTAGCCACTGCCCGCGACCACTTCCTTAACCAGCACCCTGGCGACCTCACCCTGACCGCCTTTGTCACTGCCCTGTCTGAGATAGAGACTCGCCAACTCACTATCGCTTAGTCGATCGATGTTGCGGCAGTCCCTATCTTTCAGGGCTGTGCTCCCTCCCAGTGCACGTACGCTGACGTTTCCGCTGCGGTCGCTACGTCTGCCCCTGCCACTGAGACCGCAGCTGCGGCCTTCCCGCAGCAGTGACAGCGTCGGGGCCGCCACGGCCCCAAGGGAGGGCGTGGTGGTGGCGCTGGTGGTGGTAGTGGTGGTGGTGGCGAGGACAGTGGTTTCTGACGAGAGGGTTGGGGCTGGTATCCAATAGCAGCAGTAGCAGCCGCAACAGCCGCAGCAATCACAACAGCAGCAGCCGCAGCAGCAGCAGCAGCCGGTGGCCAGGAGCCCTAGGAGGTGGCGGCCTTCGCAGTCCAGCATCTACCGGTGGCTTCGGTGCTGTGAGCTGCCAGTACCAGCTCCAGACCGGGCCCCTCCGTGGCACTGTGTGCTGCCACCCGAACCCGACCGCTTAATGTTTCTGCTGCCTTGACAACCTTTTATGTCGCCGCTTCGGCCCGGCCCCGGACCTCCCTGACTGGCCCAGTATGCTGCGCCATGGTGTGCATGTCTTTGACTTAGACATGGATCAGATTAGTTCTGCCCTGCATTCTCTGTATGCTGGCGCTTCTAGTGTGTTTGGATCTTATTACCATGTGTTCTCTAGCTGAGGCGTAGCACTTGTGTGTAGTACAGAATCCCTTGCTGCGTCAGACGTAGGACCGGTTTATTTGTCTAGCCTAGGCTCTACACTCGCCCCTCCGTCGTCTGCCGCTACTGCTTCGCTGTCTTTCACACTTGACTACGGTGCGTCGGCCTGCTTCTTCCGCGACCGCGCCATCCTCACGCCGCTTGCCGCACCTGCCGCTGCCGCCCTAGTTGACCCCTCTGCAGGACCTGTCATTGCTCACGGCTACACTACCCTTCCCTATCAAGCGATTCCCTCGGGTTCACCTACAGGTCTGCATCCCCTCGTGATATAGTCACAATAGGCTCAGATGTGCCTATAATGAGAGATAGAGAGCACAGTCGGATTTCCGTCAGACGGCTTCAAATATTGATGACGATCTGCTCGCTAACTTAAACGGTGATCTATAAATTGGATCTAGAGGGCGTTACTGACGTCTATCAGCAGCAAGTTGAATTATGAAATTCCATGAAGATTTGACAACGCTATGGCGGTTTGACTGGCAGGAGGTACAGCAGCCACTATAGTCTTAGGAGTACAAAAAACTTAGGAAGAAGAATTCGAGAGGGAGATGGTTCCCAGCCTCTACATACCCCAAGAGCCGAGGTCCAGGTTGGTGGTACACCACCACAGAGTCCCCAACCACGAAGAGTCTCGAAACCAACCCTCCAAGGGCCTACACTAAGTGAAATATGACACTACACGAAGTAGCGTTAGTATTTTCACTACTTAATATTTATCCTCGTCCCTTGGGCTTGAAATCTTGAGCTCTTGGTCTTGGAAATGCAAGATAAATTCTTCTTGAACTGATGGGGGCTTGCTGCACACACCTGCGACGCGATGGACACTTCACACTCCACAAAAATAGAAAAAACACATGCGACACACAAATGACGACTTGACATGCAAGTTGTAAAAACTCGCTAATGTCTTGACCGACACAAACCACATTGTAATACACCATTCAAACACACACACAAGGATTGGATAGCAATGACATAGACTCACAATTCATTCCATGCCATGCATGCACACACACAAACAAGGACGACAAGCTGAGTGCAAGCCATAGGGTTGCACCAACACCTCGTTCTCCCGGAACTTAGTTGCTGTCGGATGTCTTCACGACCTCGGCGTCACCACTACGTTCCTTCATCACGAGCGGTAACCTGTCTCTACCGAGGCCGCCTCAGGTTCCCCCCTTGCGACGTTCCCCCGGGAACCGGTGTCTGGCTTGTTTACGCTGGACACTGCTTCCCCACAGGTTGGGGCGTCCTCCCAGAGCCCTTCGTCTACCCAGGTCGCCGCTGCTTGCTCGTGTCGGTCACTCACTCATCCGTTGCTTCAGCGGCACCACCACCTAGGTCACCCCGCACTCCCGCGTCTGCGTCACATGTCCCAGCACGGTCTCGTCATAGGTCTCTCTGCGTTGCTTCCCACCCTCCCTCCCTCCCTAGCGCCACTGTTCACGCCCTGCGTTGAGGGCCAACTGCGTCGTGCTCCTCACTCCTCCTCGCTTTGCCCTGGCACCGCACCCCTTTAGACCCTGCACTTGGACGTCTGGGGCCCAGCCCCCGTCCCTGGACCTCGTCGCCAACGCTACTTTCTCATGCTCGTCGACGACTACACGCGCTACACCACGGTGTTTCCCTTGGAGCGGAAGGCTGCCGTCCCTGACGTTCTTATCCCGTGGGTCGTTGCTGTGCGCCTCCACCGTGGTCTCCCTGTGCTGTGTCTCCACTCCGACCGTGTCGCTCGCTATCGCACCTCCCCCTCTGTCTGACTACCTTCGTGCTGCTCGTCCTCTTATTCCTCGGGTCCTTGCCTCCCTTGTTACCGATTCGTTTGTTTTTGTCTCTAGCCTTGACGCTCTTGTCGCTACCGTCGCTGACTTTGCCTCTACCCGCCGTCTTGACTACACCATTGCTCTGGTCTCTGACGCTGTTTGTCCTCTGTCCATCAGGGGTGCGTCTACCCTTGGCAATGACGTCCTAGAAAACAGACAGTTGGAACTTGCTTTCCTTTCTGAGGCTGCTCCCCATCTCTGTTCCATGCTGCTAGTCCTTGAGGGTGGTCCAGACGCCTTTGACATCCCGACCCCTCGCACTTACGCTGAGGCGACCTCGGGACCCTGCGCAAGTCAGTGGATTGCTGCCATGAAGCAGGAGATGCCATCTTGGAGATCCACCGGCACCTACGTCGACGCAGTTCCCCCACCTAGGGTGAATGTAGTCGACGACTGGTGGCTCTTTAAGGTGAAGCGCCCCCCTGGAGAGTCGCCTGTGTTCAAGGCGCGCTACAAGGCTAGAGGCTTCAGTGAGCGCGAGGGGGTGGACTTCTTTCTGAACCTTTGCCCCGACCCTAAAGATGACTACTCTTTGGGCGCTGCTACTCGTAGCAGCATAGCATGACTACGAGTTACACTCCCTCGTCTTCTCCACAGCCTTTCTCCAGGGCAGTCTACACGAGCAGGTCTACCTGCGCCGACCGCAGGGCTTCACCGGTACCTTCCCATTTGGGACCCTGTGGCTCTTCCGGCGCCTGGTCTACGGCCTGCGATAGGCGCCCCGTGAGTGGCACGACACGCTGCGTACTACGCTCACTGGCCTGCACTTCTTTCCGTCCTCTGCTGACCCCTCGCTCTTTGTTCATGCTGGCCAGACTCTGTTCTTTATCCTTGTCTGCGTAGACAACCAGGTCTTTGCTACTGCAGAAAGAGACGCACTAGCCTCTGTGAAGGCCGAGCTGCTGAGGAGTCACACCTGCACTGACCTAAGAGAGCTGCACCACTACCTTGGCTTGCAGATCTCTTAGGAAAGAGCAACGCGCACCATCACTTTCACACAGTCACACTTGGTGCGCCAGGTCCTTCAGAGGTTCGGTCTTCAGTTCTCCTCCGCACAGCCCACACCTCTAGCAGTAGACCACTGGCTCTCTGCTCCAGTTCCTGAGGAGTCAGTAGATTCCAGTGAACCTTACGTTGAACAAATGGGTTGCCTTATGTTCCTGATGATTTGCACTCGTCCAGCTCTCGCATACCCTCTCAGCATCATGGCACGCTTTATGGCCACAGGCTGACACCAACCACAACACTGGTCGGCCGCTTAGAGGGTTTTGCGTTATCTAGCATGTACATCGGGCATGGGACTCGTGCTGGGAGGATGCAGGCCAGTGGTCCTTACTGGGCATACTGACGCTTCTTGGGCAGACGATGCTGAGACCCTCAGGTCCTCCTAGGGCTACTACTTTAGCCTTGGGTCAGCTGCCATCTCCTGGAGGTCCACTCGCTCCTCGTCTGTTGCCCAGTCTAGCTATGAGGCTGAGATCTACGCCGGTGCCATGGCGGCACAGGCTCCGCTGGCTGACCGACTTGCTCACCGACTTAGGTGAGCGGCCTAGTTCTGGCCCAGTTCCGTACGCTAACAAAAGGGTCATGATCCTCCTGTGTCAGGAGCATCGGCTTGAGGGCAGAGCGAAGCACATCCAGCTGCGGTAGTTCCTCTTGCGCGAGCTACAGCAGCGTCGCCAGGCCCTCGTTGTACACTTGGCCTTTGGTGCCAACACAGCAAATACACTGGCGGAAAGTATTGCCCGGATAAAATCCAATTTTAGGTTCAACAAATGATTTGAATGCTTTCAACCGAGGTATCGTTGAATCTTCAAAGCTGACTAGTAAGTAACGAGTGCCAGTTGCATTAGGGTAATACGTTTGCAATTTGAAGGGGTCGCACCAATAGCGTGGACAAGATTTCAGTCGCGTGAGTGCATCTGGACAGTTTCGGCCAAGCAGCGGACTAGATCCGTTTTCGACTAGCGCATTCTCTCCATAGTTCCTAATGCAATCGTCGATTAGTCAGGATAGAGTTTATAACCGAGGCTTAGACTAGGCCAAGATGAGACCGATAGATGAGGCTCGTCGCGCCCGGATCATAACACTGTTGCGTAGGGGGTAAAGCACGAGGCGAATCGCGAAGCAGGTTGGCGTTGGGAAAAGTACAGTGCATGATGTCGGACTCAAGGCGATTACAGAGACTAGTCTTAAGGACGTGCATCCTACAATGCCCACTGCTGGTCGTCCACGCGTACTTACGAATGGAATTCGTCGTGGGATCGTCAGGGTGATCACTAGCGGCGAGGCGAAAACCTCGAGGCATGCGGCCCAGATCGTCGAATCCCAGCACGGCATCACGGTGCATCCTAGGACGGTGCGTAATGCGCTCATATCCAGCGGCCTTATTGCAGTTCAGCAGCCTAAAAAGCCGCGACTCTCCAAGAAAAATATCCGCGATAGGCTGGCGTTCGCACGGGCCCACGCGGATTGGACCATAGATGATTGGCGATGGGTGATATGGTCGGATGAGATGAGGATTAGTAAGTCCTGCTCTGACGGCCGTGCGTACGCCTGGGTTCGTGAAGGTACGACTCTCCAACACCACCAGATCAAGCAAACCGTCAAACACGGGGGCGGCGGCTTGATGATCTGGGGATGTATGACGTTTGAGGGGCCGGGTTTCATGTGCAAAATTGATGGTCGGATGGACGGGCCGCTGTATCTGAGCATTTTGCAAGACGAGTTGAAGAATACCATCGACTTTTACAAGCTAACCCCCTCGGATGTGATCTTCCAGCATGATAACGACCCCAAGCATAAGTCCCGTGTGGTGCAGCAGTGGCTTCAAGAGCAGGAGTATGGGGTCCTGGAGTGGTCGTCAGGAAGTCCTGATCTGAACCCCATTGAGCATCTTTGGGCTCATCTTAAAAGGGAGTAGGGTACGCATGAGACACGTCCCACTGGTATGGTGGACCTGTGGGAGCGTGTACAAGAGGAGTGGGAGAAGATCCCATCAGAGGTGTGCTCCAATTTGATCGATAGCATGCCCAAGAGGGTGAAAGCAGTGATTAGGGCTAAAGGGCAGTGGACCAGGTACTAGTTTAAGGGTTGTTCAAGTTGCTGCTTCCGCCTGGAACTAATTGTCCACATGCACCGTGATTGGTTATGTCTGTTCTTTACTGTTAACGATAGTAGTTTCATCAAATGTGAAGCATTTTTTTGTGTCCCTAGATTGGCCTGCATATAGTGGGTAATGCCTCCAATTAAGGCTTAATGTACAAATGCCCTTAAACGGTGGAAATTCGGAAAATTGCAAAACATGTGGACGATTCTTTCCGTCAGTGTATATTTACGAAGGCGCTTTCGCATAAAGATCATTAGCGACACTGTTTGCAGCTTGGTCTAGTTCCTGTAGACTCTCACTTGCTACGACCTTGATTGTGTACTCCTCTACATATACATCTTTTAGACTGGCCATGTGGCTTCTCTTCCAGTGGCCAGACTAGTAGTGCCGCCTGTTAAACAGAGGTTTTAGGCTAGGAGAATATATCGAGAGAGATGAGGGCTTGAATAGAAGAGAGAGGGATACAAGAAGGGGGGTTGTACCCTCTACAGTAGAATCCAGTAACACCTACCAAACCTACCATAATAGATATCTCAAATATAAAATTTAACACACCCCCTAGGCTTGGTAGCTGAATGCCGACCACACACACAGCACACTATGCCACACACCCCCTAGCACCCCCATACTCAGCAGCAGCGATGGTGACAACCCCACGGTGCGTGAGCCGGGGCGACGGCGACAGCAAGGGCAGCGGCTACAACGGCGGCGATGGCGGCAGCGTCAACAGCGGCGGCGTGCGGCAGCTTGGCCAGCGACACTAGCTGCGGCGGCGGCGGCGGCTTCGGCAACAGCTCAAGCGGCAGTGGAGCTCCCAGCACTCGGCGGCGTGGCCGGGCTCCGCGACAGTGTGACGGCCGGCGCGAGTGAGACGTCGGTTGCGGGGAGAAAGAGGGGACGCAGGGGAAAGGGGGGGGGGGGGGGGGTGGGCTTCAGCAATGGAGCTTGGGAGCGTGCCGCCCCGTGTGGCACGCTGGCTGCATGCGGGCGTGCTGGCCAACGCTAAGACGGGGCGCTGGACGTTGCCGACCGTGCCGTACGCGCGCTGGCAACACGTTGCCACGGCAGCACGACGAGGCCGTCATGCTGCAGCTCAATGTCGACAACGCCGTCACGCCACCATAGCTTCACGTCGACGACGCCGCCACGGCTACACGTCAACACAACGACAGTGCAACGCCACGGCAGCGCATCGAGACGGCCGAGGCACCACGATACGGCCGGCGGCACGACGACGCTGTCTGAGCAGCACGACGCGGCCACCATGGCAGCGCAAGAAAGAAAGGGCGAGTACGTGGTCTGGGAGGGGCAACCTGCTCTGGTACCATGTTAGAATACTGGAACAGCTTGCTAGGAGTAGAAGGAATCCATGGAATGGTGTGAGGTTTTGGGCTAGGAAAATATATCGAGAGAGAAGAGGGCTGGAAACGAAGAGAGAGGGATACAAGAAGGGGGGTTGTACCCTCTATAGTACAATCCAGTAACACCTACCAAGCCTACCAGAATATCTCAAATATATAATTTAACATTCTGGTTTGCTCCTGTCTTGTTTGTACTCTTGCTGACTGGTCTTCAGACCCTTGTCTCAAAGGATGGACTAGTAGTGTTAGAATAGTGGAATGAATAGAAACAAGGGAGAACAAGCCTGGTATAGGGTTGGAGTTGTACTCTCTAAGAACATACACTTGCTTAGCCTATAACTTCTACATACTAACATATGTATAAGTTGACACACCCCCTAGGCTAGATAAGGGGTAGTGCTAAGCAAGAAATATGGTGGCACTACTAGTCCAACCTCTGAGGCAGGGGTCCGAAGACCAGTCAGCAAGAGTACGAATAAGGCAAGAACAAACCAGGGCGGCACTACTAGTCCGGCCACTGGAAGAGAAGCCACAAGGCTAGTCTGGAAGGTATAAATATAGAGGAGTACACAATCAAGGTCCTAGCAAGTGAGAGTCTACAGGAACTAGTCCAAGCTGCAAACAGTGCCGCTGATGATCTCTGAGTGCAAGCGCCTAACACTGCAAGCAACAGTGGGCGCCGAAAGAGCCACTAGGTCCCAGGAGGGAAGGTACCAGTGAAGCCCTGCGGTCGGCACAGGTAGACCTGCTCGTGTAGGCTGCCCTGAAGAAAAGCAGTGGAGACGTCAAGGGAGTGGAGCTCGTAGTCACGTTGTGGTGCTACATGTAGCAGCGCCCGAAGAGTAGTCATCTTTAGGGTCGAGGCGAAGGTCTGAAAGATGTCCACCCCCTCTCGCGGACTAAAGCCTCTAGCCACGTAGCGCGCCTTGAATACAGGCGGTTCTCAAGGAGGGTGCTTCACCTTGAAGAGCCACCGGCCATACGTTCACCTCAGGTGGAGGAAGTACGTCGACGTAGGTGCCGGTGGATCTCCAAGATGCCATCTCCTACTCCATGGCAGCTATCCACTAAGAGGCCAAGAGTCCCGAGGTCGCCTCAGCGTAAGTGCGAGGGGTCTGGATGTCAAAGGCGTCTGGGTCACCCTCAGGGACTAGCAGCACGGAACAGAGATGGGGAGCAGCCTTGGATAGGAAAGCAGGCTCGTACTGCCTCTCCTCTAGAACGTCACTGCCAAGAGCAGGAGCACCCATGAGGGACGGAGGACGGACAGGGTCAGAGACCAGAGCGGTGGCGTAGTAAAGGCGATGGGTAGAGGCGAAGTCATTAACAGCAGCGGCCAGAACATCAAGACACGAGAGAGGAACAGACGGGTCGGTAACAAGGGAGGCAAGGACCGGAGGAACAAGAGGACGAGCAGCAGAAAGGTAGTCAGACACAGGGGGAGGCACGACAGCGAGTGACGACGAAGGAGGCGAAGGCAGGAGGGGAAGACAAGACGTGTGGGAACGAATCAACATAGGGTGAGAACGCTGAACATGAGAGACAGGACGAGCACGCGAATGACGGTGAGACCAGACGTAAGACAGAGGCGTCGGGTTAGGAGACAGAGGAGGAGTAACAGGAGGGGAACGAGGTGGGAAAAGAGTTGGAGACGAGTCGGGTGGAGGAAACACAGGACCATGGACAGGAAGGCGAGGAGGCGACGGGGGAGGCACAGGCGAGCGCTCATGAGAGGAAAGGCCGAGCAGCGAAGGGCAGACACCAGCGGCGCCTACTGCTGCTGCTACTCCGCGCCGACACCTGGACCGCCTGCTGCACCACAGCTACCTCCGAAACACTCCACTCTAGCACCCCCAGAGCAAAAACCCTCTCCAGCACCGGTGCCACCCCCGAGCCCGCCGGGACAAGCAACGACAGGAACCCCAGGACTAGCCCCCTCCTCAACTCTAGCACCCCCAGAGGCCACGAACGGCTGCTGCTGCTGCGATGGCGGCGGCGGCGGTTGCGGCGGCGGTGGCGGCTGCTGCGGCGGTGGTGGCAGCGTCTGCTGTGGCGACGGAGAAGGAGACACCCACGAAGAGACGGGCGGCAAGAACTGTGCCGCAGGGCCATCAGAGTCAGCCGACTCCTTGACTGGGACAACCGACGTGAGGGGAGTGACGTGAGACACACTAGACGGAGCAGGACGGGGAGGAAGGTGAGCAGGGGCTACAAGGGGAGTGGGGACCAGAAACAGGGGAGGGGAAGGAGACGTCGGTGGGGAAAGCGGTGGTAAAATGAGACATACGCATCGAAATTGGCGTCACGAGAGTGAAAGATGCGGTGAGACGTCGGGGGGTAAAAGTGCCTGTCAGAGGAGTCCAAGGGGAAACCGAGGAAGACACAGGGGACAGTGTGGTCAGTGAGCTTTTCCGTGCTAGAGGCACGAACGTGAGCAAGGCAGCCCCAGACGTGGAACGCGGACGCGTCACCAGGGATCCCGGCCCAAAGAAGGGTCGGCAAAAACTGCGGCCGCTGGGAGTGCGGCCAGAGGTTAAGCTGGTGAGCGGTGTAGCGAACGGCAAATGGCCACAGAAAAAGGGGTGCACTGGCATGAATCATGGAGGTACGAGCCAGCTCCATGACCAAACTGATGCATCGCTAAGCGACCCCATTCTACTAGGGGAAGTCCGGTAGGGTGTACGACTGGGTGATGCCCTCTGCACGACTGAACTTTCCAAGCCGACCAGAGGCGAACTCGCCGCCACGGTCAGAGTGGAGATACAGCACAGGGAGACCGCGATGGAGGCATGCATCTACGACCCACGGGATAAGAACATCAGGCACGTCAGCCTTTCGCTCAAAGGGAAACACCGTGGTGTAGGGCATATAGTCGTCAACGAGCACGAGAAAGTAGCGCTTGCGACGCGGTCCAAGGACGGGGGCTGGGCCCCAGACGTCCAGGTGCAGGGTCTCGAGGGGCGCGGTGGCAGGACAAAGCGAGGAGGAGTGAGGAGCACGGCGGAGCTGGCCCTCAACGCAGGGCGTGCACGGCGGCGCAGGCGAGGGAGGGAGGGCAGGAAGTGACGTAGGGAGACCTAGGAGAAGACCGTGCTGGGACATGTGACGCACGCTGGTGCGCAGGGTGACCTAGTGAGTGGTGCCACAGAAGCGACGGGTGAGTGAGCGACCGATACGCGCACGCAGCAGCAACCTGTGTCGACGCAGGACCCGAGGAGGACGCGCCCACCGGTGGGGGAGCAGTGTCTAGCGTAAAGAGGCAAGACACCGTGTCCCGGGGGAAGGTTGCAAGGGGGGAACCTGAGGCGACCTCTGTACAGACGGCGTACCGCTCGTGACCCGGGAATGTAGTGGTGACGCCGAGGTCCTGAAGACATCCGACACTGGCAAAGTTCCGGGAGAACGAGGGGATGTGCAGGCCTGTAAGGGAACTCGAGGGGACCGCTGGACAGGGAAGGGTAGTGGAGCTGCCGGCAACTACAGGACCAAAAGAGGGGTCAGCATGTGCGACAGCGGCAGGCGCGGCAACCGGCGTAATCGCAGCGTGGTCGGGAAAGAAGCAGGCATATGCACAGTAGTCAAGTGTGAAGGACAGCAAAGCAGAAGCGGCAGACGAAGAAGGAGCAAGTGTGGAGCCTAGACTAGACAAGGCAAATGGTCCTACGCTTGACACAGCAAAGGTCTTTGGACTATACACAGGTGCTACACCTAAGCTAGAGAATACACGGTAATAATATCCGGACACACTAGAAGCATAAAGATACAGGGAGTATAAGGTAGAACTAATCTGATCCATGTCTATGTCAAAAACAGGCACACCGTGGCGCAGCAGACAGGGCCAATCAGGGAGGTCTGGGGCCGGGCCGAAGCGGCAACGAAAGTGGTTGTTGAGGCGGCGAAAGCAGCGGGCGGTCGGGTGCGGACGGCGACACACAGTGCCACGAAGGGGCCCGGTCTGGAGCTGGTACAGGCAGCCCATAGTACTGAAGCCGCCGGTAGACGCCGAGCTGCGAGGACTGCCAGGGCAGCCACCCCCTTCTGAGGCTCCCGGCCACCCCGGTGGGAGGCCAGCCTACAACGGTTGCTGCGGCTGCGGCTACGGCTGCTGCTGCTGCTGCTGCAGCGATGACTTCTGCGACTGCTGCATCTTCTGGACGCCTGCTCCAGCCCCCTCGTCAGAACCACTGTTGCCGCCACCACCACCACGCGCTTTCTTAGGGCCACGACGACCCCGACGCTGTCGCTGCTGCTGCGGAAAGGCCGCCGTTGCGGTCTCAGCGACAGGTTCAGCAATAGCGACAGCATCGGAAACATCAGCGTATGTGCACTGGGAGGGAGCACAGCCGTGAAAGATAGGGTCTGCCGCAACACCGCTCGATTGAGCGATAGTGCGCTAGCGAGTCTCTATCCAAGAAAGGGCAGCGGCAAAAGCGGTCAGGGTGAGGTCACGAGGGAGCTAGCTAAGGAAGTGTTTGCGGACAGTGGCTAAGCGGTCAGGTAGGTGCATGGCAATAAGATACAGGGTAGCGCAGAACGGCGGGGGGAAGGCAATGAGCTGGGCAGTGGTGCTAGCAGCGCGATAGCTAGTCTTTTGTGCATGAAGGTGAGTAACAAGATCAGCGACAGTGGCCAAAGCAGAGAGACTAGGGAAGAGCATGGGGAGGATCAAGCGTCCAGCTGCGGCAGAGGCGGGCGTAGAATAGCAGGCAACTACTCCATTTATGAAGTATTTGGCGTTTGCTACAGCAGTGAAGCGGGGACGCTCATAGAGGGGAAGCACATGACTAATGGCAAGCTGCACTACAGTATCGCAAGAATCCCATACAACGCGAGCGAGCGCAGCAGCAGCAAAGGCCTCACTCTCAACAGTGGTGGGGTCAGCAGGAAGCGGATCTGGCGCGGTAGGGCGGGGAAGCAAGCCATCAACATGCATAGCCATGGAGTGCCCATCCTGGCGCTGACCTGTCAGGTGCCGGCAAAGATCGACAAGCCAGGCGGTGAAGTCAATCGCGTTCCCTTCCACGTCCAGACGTAGCACGGCGTCCGCCATCGCGAAACTGCGGCGGCACCGCGATACAGCGGCACAGTTACACAGCGGCTCTACGGTAGAGGGACACAGGGACTCAGCTGCACGGCGGTACAGCGACTTGGCAGAGCAGGAACATGGCGCGCGAGGAGACGGAGGGCGGGAAAGGAGGGCCAAGGCGCATGTGGGGCCGGACAGGCGGTAGGGGCCGGCTAGGCACAAGGGGCCGGCTAGGGTGCAAGGGGCCGGCTAGGGCGCGAGGGGGGGGCAGCTGGGCGCGCGGGGCCGACTAGGTCGCGAAGGGGCGATTAGGGCGCGAGGGGCCGACTAGGGCACGAGGGGCCAGCTGGGCGCGCGGGGCCGACTAGGGCGCGAGGGGCTGACTAGGGCACGAGGGGCCGGCTGAGCGCCCGGGGCCGACTAGGGAGCAAGGGGTCGACTAGGGCGCGAGTAGGCGAAGAGGGCGCGAGGGGCCGGCTGGGGCGCGACGGCGCGAGGAGCCGGCTAGGGACGGGGGGCGAGAGGCTAACGACGGCGCGAGGGGCCAGCTAGGTGTGAGGGGTCAGCGGGGCGGGCGGGTCCGGCTGGGCGCGTAGAGGCCGACTAGGGTGCGAGGGGCCGGCTGGGGCGCGAAGGGGTCGACGAGGGCGTGAGGGGGCGGCTGGGCGCGAGGGGCCGACTAGGGCTCGAGGGACCGACTAGGGTACGAGGGGTCGGCGACGGCGCGAGGAGCCGGCTAGGCACGAGGGGCGAGCGGCGGCGCGAGGGGCCAGCTAGGTGCAAAGGAGCTATGGCGCAGGGCGGAAGCGGGTGGGGGACCTAACCTACTCATGATACCATGTTAGAATACTGGAATGAATAGAAACAAGGGAGAACAAGCAAGGTATAGAATTGGAGTTGTACTATCTAAGAACATACACCTATCTAGTCTATAACTTCTACATACTGACATATGTATAAGTTGACAAATAGTGCCACCCTCAGCTGCATGCTACTTGCTCAGCACTACCCCTTATCTAGCATAGGGGGTGTGCCAACTTATACATATATTTGCATGTATAAGTTATAGGCTAGATAGGTGTGAGTTCTTAGAAGGTACAACTCCAACCCTATATCTCCCTTGTTCTTTCTTGTTTCTAGTCATTCTTGTATTCTAACACCTTCTACGAACCTGTTCGATCACACAGCTATATTTTGCTTCGTCATTCCAATGTACCACATTCTATTATTCTGAACCTAAGACATTAGATTCCGCTCTACTGAGGTGAAACACTCATAACAATATAAAAGCCTACTTGATCGGTGAATTACGATGAATGGCGAAAAGTTGTCGTCAGGCTGAAGCTGATCACTTCCTTCCAGGCCATTCGCGGAACTCAGTTCAAAATCAAATTTTTGAATTCTTCACCAGGGGTTCAAGCGAGTTCTGTCGAGCCTCGCGAGCAGTTGGTAACTAACATTCGCGATACATGTTGGACATCTTCGTGGGCGCTTTAGCTTTCGCGATCGCCGTACCAATCAAGAGCAAGGAGGAACAAACTTCCCCTCCCGCCACTACAAGGGGTCTGTCCATGTCCTTATTCTTGTCAGTCCTTGGATTCAAGCCGTCATTTTCGAGCATACCGTACTGCCTCGCCTTGCCCCTAGTCACCAGCGCTGCAAGATTAGCTTATCATTTACGCGATCGAACGATTCTGGGCTCCAGATCTTCATAAGTGGAAACCGCAACCACGCCTGCTCGTTCGCGCTTTTAAGCTTCTTCGACAAAAAGGCGATTTTTCAGCAAAGTTGATCAGCCTTCCCATTAGCCATGTATGGAGGAGGTGATTTTGGTGGAGGTGACTTTGGCGGGGGTTCTGCCAGTCAATTCGGTGGTGGCGGATTTATGCCTACCACCCCGGGACCACCGGGAGGAGCAGGAGGAGCAGCTGGGGTTTACTCTCCTAACGCGGGTGGACGAGTGAGTGTCACATTCTCTGGATCAATCGCAGTATCAATCGCTCAATCGCAGTATCAATCGCTCAATCGCAGTATCAATTGTAGTATCCTTGCCGCTAAACGGTCACCTACACTCATTGACGTCCCCCCGCTGCAGCACACTGACTTCGTTCGCCTCTTATAATGTTGCTTTTCCGTTGTTTTGTTTTCTCGCCTTTTTTGTTATCCTTTTCTCTCTTGTCCGTTGTTCCGTCCATCGACTTTCCCGTTTCTTGTCCTTTACGTGGGTGTTTATGCCATGCCATGCGGTTCCGGGCCCTGACCATGCCATGCGGTTCCGGTTCCATGCCATGCAGAGAGCGAACAACAACAGTACATTATTCGCCATGACCGTGCGCGAAATCGCTAACGCCATCGCGCGCGATGCCACAGAGAACTCTCTCTTCATCAACGGCCACGATGCCTCCAACGTGCGTATCAACGGCTGCGATTAGTCCGGCGAGTCACACCACCAATTGTCGACCGTATTCCCTGTACAAAGCAATATGCTTTTGTAAATTTAGGTTTGTTTTGAAGGTCTCCTGGATGCAGTATACTGACGCATGCTCCTTCGACTGGTCTCGTGGCAGAAACCGTTAGCGCTTATCTGACGCGTGCCGGGCTCCGCTCTGTTCGTCCATGTCTCCGTGTGACTGTGCGCGTGTGACTGTTCGCGTGTGACTGTTCACGTGTGCCAGATGGTGCTTGTGGGGAAGGTGGTGAGGCGCGACGACCACGAGCTGGACGTGTCGATTGTCCTGGACGACGGCACGGGCAAGATCGAAGTGCGCCGATGGTGCGAAAGAGGGGGGGGGGGGGGGGGGGTGGGTCGTGGGTGATGTGAGGGAGGGGAGGGAGTGGGGGTTTGAGAGAGGGTGCTTGTAGGGAAGGTGGTTCTTGTAGGATCGGGGGAATTGTGTCGCTCGTTCCAGACGACAGCATGGGTAAGACCAAAGTGTGCTAATGGTGCGAAAGGGGAAGCGGAGGGGGGGGGGGGAAGAGGGGGAAGGGGGAGGTGGGGGGGTGAGGGTTGGGGGATGATTGGGGAAGGGGTCTTAGAGGAAGGAAGGATGGGGGGCAGTGGGTGATGTGATGGAGGGGATGAGGGTTGAAAGAGGGTGCTTGCTTGTAGGATGGGTATAGTGTTGATTCTGCTGGACAACAGCAGCACGGGCAGGATTGAATTGAAGTGCGCTTATGGTGGGAGGGCGGGGTTGGGGGGGAGGAAAGGGGAGCGAGGAGGAAAGAGGAAGTTGAGAAGAAAATGTGTGTACTGTATGTGTGTGCGTGCGTGCGTGCTTGTGCGTGTGTGTGCGTGCGTGCATGTGTGTGTGTGTGTGTGTGCGTGGGTGTGTGTGTGTGTGTGTGTGTGTGTGAGTGTGTGTGTTGAGGGGTTTGGAAAGGGCTTGGCCGGGAGAGTATCTGTACGAATGTTTCAAGCTACACCTCTGCAATATGCCATGGTGCACACCTTTCCTTCGCCTTTCTTTTGTTTTTTTCCTTTCGTTCTCTGCCCTACCGCTCCAGGTTCGAGCCCGACACCAACGAGCTCGCCACTCTGGATTCTGTGCGGTAAGACTGTGTGCACGTAGTAATCACTCGCAGTTTTCAGACGTCTCAAAACTACACTTGTATCACATCAACGAGCTCGCCACTCTGGATTCTGTGCGGTAAGACTGTGTGCACGTAGTAATCACTCGCAGTTTTCAGACGTCTCAAAACTACACTTGTATCACATCAACGAGCTCGCCACTCTGGATTCTGTGCGGTAAGACTGCGTGCACGTAGTAATCACTCGCAGTTTTCAGACGTCTCAAAACTACACTTGTATCACATCAACGAGCTCGCCACTCTGGATTCTGTGTGGTAAGACTGCGTGCACGTAGTAATCACTTGCACGGGACAACACTCATCGTTCCCCTTCAGTGTGCTGGCTAAAGCTGTACAAACATCCTGCTCTTTAGATGTGTAACTTTATTTGTGCCCTGGGATTCGCCATATAACCAGACTGTTTTTATTTGTTTTGTTCTGGTATGATCTGCTCCCTTTCTCCTATGCTGTGTTCCCTGTCTTGCTCTCCCACCAATTACAGCCCTGGAGTGTATGTGCGAGCGCATGGGCACGTGCGGCTGCAGAACAACAAGCGCTTTGTCGTTGCCCAAGTCATCAGGTGCGATGCGCCCTTGAGTTCGAGAGTTATGACCAGGCGTGCTTCTTGGAACAATGGGATGCGTGGCCCCTTGCGGCTGCAGAGCAACAGCAAGCGATACGTCATCGCCCATGTTATCGGGTGCTTTGTCATGGCACGGCACGCTGTGTTCCAGAGTGCCATCTTTGTGTTCCTGAACACACGCAAGGCTCAAGAGTTCAAACTCCTTGTGAGATTTTTTTTTTTGGCCCCCCCACAGGCCTGTCACAGACTTTAACGAGGTGACTTTCCACTTCCTGGACGCCATATTTGTGTACCTGCACACACGCAAGTCTCAGGTGCGCAGGGCATAGGTGCGCTGGGCATAGGTGCGCAGGGCATAGGTGCGCTGGGCATAGGTGAGCTGGGCATAGGTGGGCAGGGCGTAGGTGGGCAGGGCGTAGGTGGGCAGGGCGTAGGTGGGCAGGGCATGGGTGTGCAGGGCATAGGTGCGCACGTCTGCTTTTTTAGTAAACGTAAAAGTCCCATTGTAGTGTACCATACACACACGCAAGACCCAGGTGCGCAAGACTCAGGTGCGTGGAAGGGGTTGGGTGGGTTGTGGCGCCTTGTAACACGCCACAGCCTGCCAGGAGAGGGGTTTGTAAGTTGGTATGGGGGGGGATTGTAAGTCCGTATGGAGTCGGTATGGGGGGGGGGGGGGGAGATTGTAAGTTGGTATAGCGGTGGGTTGTAAGTCGGTAGGAGGGGGGGTTTTGTAAGTCGGTACAAGGGGGGGGGGTTGTAAGTTGGCATGGGGGGGTTTGTAAATCGGTATAGGGGGGGGTTGTAAGCTGGTTTTGGGGGGGGGGGGTTGGTTGTAAGCCGGTATGAGGGGGGTTGTATGTCGGTACAGGGGAGTTCGGGTTGTAGCTTCTAACCAGAGCTCCCCACAGTGCACCATGGGCGATTGGTCTGAGCTTGAGGCACGGATGCCCGTCTTTGTACTTGGACTTCGGTTCTGGACTGGGGATTTGATTGTTGGGGTTTGATGCCTGGACTGTCATGCCATCCCTGTTCCTCGCCTCCTCTCTCCTTCTCTCCAACTCTCTCTCTCTCTCTCTCTCTCTCTCTCTCTCTCTCTCTCTCTCTCTCTCTCTCTCTCTCTCTCTCTCTCTCTCTCTCTCTCTCCCCCCCCCCCCTCCTTGATCTCTCTATTTCTCACTCTCTCTTGCCGGTTCCAGGGAGGAGCGACGGACGGCACTGAGGCTTCACCCCACCAGCCCCCACAGCAGCAGCAGCAGCAACCTGCCTACAACCAGGTGGGGATTTACTGCTGGCACCCCTGCTGTTTGCATGCCTGCTGCTAGCATGCCTGCTGCTAGCACGCCTGCTGCTAGCATGCCTGCTGCTAGCACGCCTGCTGCTAGCATGCCTGCTGCTAGCATGCCTGCTGTTAGCACGCCTGCTGTTAGCACGCCTGCTGTTAGCACGCCTGATGTTAGCACGCCTGCTGTTAGCACGCCTGCTGCTAGCATGCCTGCTGCTAGCCCGCCTGCTGCTAGCACGCCTGCTGCTAGCACGCCTGCTGTTAGCACGCCTGCCGCTGACAGTTGCTGCCACTGCTGCCCCTGTTGCTGTAGGTGCAACTGCTGCTGTCACTCAAGTTGCCATGGCCACTCTTGCTCCTCTTCTCTCCCTTCATTCCCTCTTTCCTCTCTCTCCCCTCCCCTCCCTCCAACCCCCTGGTGCAGTACGTGCCGCCGCCAGCGCCAGCAGCACCAGCAGGAGCAGCAGGAGCAGCAGCAGGTGGAGGGGGCGGAGGGGCAGGG
Source organism: Closterium sp. NIES-67 (assembly GCA_027943415.1). Classification (NCBI taxonomy): domain Eukaryota; kingdom Viridiplantae; phylum Streptophyta; class Zygnematophyceae; order Desmidiales; family Closteriaceae; genus Closterium; species Closterium sp. NIES-67. The sequence goes on along the minus strand of BQMB01000923.1, from coordinate 1,899 downwards.
GGAGGGCGGCTGGAGTTGCGCGACAGAATCATGCAGTTCTATGAGAGCCCGCAGAATGCGTGAGTGCGACATGGGGTGTGTTGAGTGTGGTGTGTTGAGTGACTTTTGAGTCGATTCAAGAATCATGCAGTTCTACAAGAGCCAGCAGAATGCGTGAGTGCGACAAGTGGGAGTTGTAAGCTAGGCTGTGCTAGGTTTGTGAGAATTCTAAAAAACGTGACTGAATCATGCAGTTCTATGAGAGCCCTCAGAATGCATAAGTGCGACATGTGGTGTGCTGGCTGTGGTGCGTTGGGTTGTGGTGTGTTGGGGTGACGTGCTGCGTGTGGTGTGTTGGTATGTGGTGTGTGGTGTGTGGTGTGTTGACTAGGTAATGCTGATAGTGGTTTTGATGGTGCGGCTAATGTGCTGCTGATGATGATTGTATTTTGTTATCGCTTTTGGGAAGTAACCGTGTTCCCAACTCCTCTGCAGGGCCATACAACAAGGCATCAACCATCAGCAGGTGGCTCAAAGCATGCCAGATGTATCGCCCCAGGAGATCCGGTAAGTCTTGTCTTTGTTTTATCTCACATGTGTTGGTCTACTCTTTAGCTTTGTGCTTGTGGTGCTCACTCCTCGTGTGTGTCCTTGCTTCTCTAAGGCGTCTAATTCTTGCTTTTGATTTCATTTTTTGTTACAGGAGTACCGTTGATCATTTGGTCATGGAGGGGCTTCTCTATTCCACGATTGATGAAGACCACTACCGATCCACTAATGTGTAGAGATACACGTTATGATGCAACTTCAACAATACCCACACCTTGCTTACATGTTGCTTGATTGTATCTGACGTAGAAAGTAGTGTATTTCCGTTTGGATGTGTTGTGTTTCTATAATGTCTTCGCATTTTGTGATGAAATGAAGCGCTTAGGTTCACCATCAAAATCCTTGCTAAAGAAGTGCCATGAGATCGGTGCCATGTGCAGTAGCTGGAAACTCGTACCCAGCAGCACCGAGTCACACACCTTCAACCCTCTCACCCACACCTCCACCACCTCCCCCCGCATCCTTCTCATCCCTCCTCTCACCCTTCTCACACCATCACACCACCATTTTCCTTCCCCGTCGTCCCGTTCACTCCACAGCGCAGCAGCACGGCGTGGCCAACTGATCGTTCGTTCCCGCATCGGATCTGGCCAGGAGTCGGACACGTGTAATACACTTGCAGTTTATCTGTTCGCCGTCCCTCCCGCTCTTATCTAGCATTCCTCTCTGAAATCCGGTTGAGGTGTTTTTAGAAACAACCGTCCGTGCCGCCTCCCATCGCCGTCTGCTTGCGCCTTCCGCTTTCCGGCTTCCGCGTTTTGCCTTCCGCCTTCCGCCTTTTGCCGTCCGCCTTCCGCTTTCCGCCTTCCGCCGTGTGCGCGTGCCCGGCACCGCCTGTCGCCATGACGGCTTGCTTACTGCGAGCGCTCGGCGCTTCGAGTACGAACTTCGTAGCGGGATGTAACAGGTATAGCGACGCCGCTTCGCAGGTGCCACTTATAGCGGTCTAGGTCTAGAATCCCAAGTGCTGAGCGCGATTCGCACTTTTAAATACTCCCGTCCCCTCTCACTCCCTTTCTCCTCCTCTCGGGGCCGCTGGCTTTGGGATCAAGCTGTCTCGCCTTTTCTGCAGCACACAATAGCTTATCTTAGCGCACGTTTAGCGTTTTTCCGGAACATTCACCTATCGCTGCCTGCCACGTGCAATCCTCGTGCCTGCCACGTGTATTCCACGTGCATGGCTGTCATTCCCGTCATCCCCGCTTTCCCTTCGTCTCCTCCGTCTCTCAGGCTCGCGCTCGCTTCGTCCACGTCATCTCGGCCTCTGCTGACGCTGCGCCGATCTGGCCAGCGCGCTTTCCACGTCAGCGC